>CABFVX010005477.1:0-28700 GCA_902151425.1 Timema shepardi
AACATTGCATTACACAACTATCTACTCACCAGCCTATATCAAACATTGCATTACACAACTATCTACTCACCAGCCTAATTTAAACAATTATCTGGCAGGATGACAATAGCTTGGAGTAACAACTTTATGAATTGACCTAATTACGCCATTCTAATGCCACCAAGCACGGTGTAGTGTTTCTGATAGTTATACATTTGCTGACAATCTCACACATCCATTGTAGACCGTGATGAAAGAGTGTATACAAGTCGAGTCTGAATAACTCAATTCTATTGACGCTAACTTTGGTTGCCGTGGCTATTTCTCAACATATCTCACGAACAATTGACAGAGGTATTATACAATATTTTGCTTGAACCATAAGTCGTATAAAATTGATTATTTTTTATTAATCGCTCTAATTAGGTAGAGATCAAGAAGAAAGAATTTTAGAGGTAATTTACCTTCTATATGCATTTGTGTGCTTACCCATTTCCACCTTTCGGGTACTATCGTAACTGAACCCATTAGACCAGGTATCACTTCTCGACATGAAAGCAGCCATTAGAGAGGACTCAGCCAACGGAGAACAATTACATTATTTTATTATATTCAATTTTTTTACTACCCGTTCGGGTTATACGCTTATGTACAAACTACGCTAATGGTTTTAGGGATTAGGTAGTTTATATTAAGAGGAAGTGTACCGAATTTGCGTGGAAGGAGAGTTGAAAACCATTTTGGGAAAAACCACCCTCAGCACACCCGACCGAGATTCGAACATTGATCTCCCCGCCATTGGTAGTCTAATCTCCCGCGAGAGTAGTGCATTAGCTGGTTCGGTGACTGAAGCTGGTGTCAGCATTCTGTTGGCTGCATTATTCGCCTAATATTGATATCGGGACCAGTTTAATATATTTTTCATTTTAAAATATTTATTTTTAAATTGTGTTGTATATGGAAAGTGACAGACCTGGAGTAAAGTGATCGTCTTAAGACTCGATGTTCTCGTGTTAAAATCCAACCGAGGGCAACGGATATTAATCGAAAGGTGAAAATACGTAGTAGATCTTTGTAGGTGAAGTAATAATACTGCGCGTCTGGGCGACATCACTCGTAGCCCAGTAGTGTGAAGATTATCCAGTAGGCCTAGTGATGTATCTTGGCCCAGGGAACACATGAGTGTACTCTTTCCATGCTCCAATGAGATGAGATGAGATGAGATGATGGTGAGAGTGAGTATGAGGGTGTGGAACCAGTGGAAACACTTAAACCTAACACAAGCCTAACTAACTAAAACATGGTGACCGTTGGGGTATTTCCCCTATCGGGAAAAACACCCAGGGTACCAGCCGGTAATCAAACCCGGTACCCCTAGACTCGTAGCCAGGTGCACTGACCACTACACCACGGGGCCGGTTGGAGGGGAAGTAAGCCCATTGGTTCAATGTAGATTGTGGCTTGTAAAGATCCCACGAATACTTGGGAGATACTTTTCTGAGGAAATTTGTAGGATCTTTCTCGCTAGCTCGTGGAGCTTTGTTCGGAAAGCAACGGGGAACTACACTCCATTTATTATTATTTGCTTATTAGTAATATATTATCAATAAGTATTTCTGAATAGGTTTATATTAGTTACTTTCAGCCAATGTATGTAATAAATAACCTTCTGCTAGCTGTCACCCCCTCTTCTATCATATATGGGGTGTACTGCACTTGTCGACTCCGCTATTACACGTGCTTCCCCCCAAATGGCGCGAGTGGGCGTCACTAACCGGGCCATGTGACGGGCTCCGTGCGGCAGAGGTAGGGAGCACTTCAGGACCAACCTTTGGGTCGAGTGCTCACTTGTTATAAAGAAATCTAGTAATTGAGAAGAATTTTCAACTTCAAACTTGAAATGAATATTGACGTTTCATGTGACCAAACTTAAAAAAAAAAGTTGTTATTACACTAATTTAGGTTTCCATGTCTGTTTGTCAGCCGAAACGGTTTTATGGATCTGTGCAGACCTTATATTTAGACGCTATATGTTCATAACTAGAGGTTAAAGCGGGATTTATACTCTAGCCTTAGATTTAAGGGTAGTTTACTTACGATTGATTTTTTTTTTTGAAAATTCAAAATGATCAGAAAATTACTGAAGGTTTTGTTCAAAATTGATAACTGGTGGAGAGAGAGTGGAGAAGAGATGAATATAAATAGCTCTCTATCCACCCCCCACCCCCAAAACAATTGATTTAATTATAATTTACTGATATTAGATTTTTGATAATTTAAATTTCTTTGAAAAGGTATCTAACTATTTTATCTTAAATGAATGGATACATGATGTGGATGTTTTTTAAATAATAAGTAATCTTATATGTTCGTTTTTATTTAAAAAAAAGTTTAGTGAAACTGTAATAGACTATGAGAAAATATGTACGACTTGATCTTGATATTTATTTATGGCTTTCGCGACGTTGCCTACTTGGAGATTTTAAAGCTATTTTGGGAATTGGGTTGCATTTTAATTTGACTCAGACTAAGCTTTATAAGCACTAACACACTTAGACAGCAATGTACGAAATAGAAAGAGAGGGAAGAAAATGAGTAGTTCACCCTGCGAGGCCTCTGGTCGATGTGCTGATAACAATTCCCCTCTTCCATTGACGAGTTTTCACACTCACTATATTATTTACGCCTTGGAAACATATGGACCTTTTTAATCTACATCCTGGCAGGAAGACTCTTGCAGGCCATTTTCATGACAAAGCCAAATAGCCTAAGATGTAGGTAGGTGATTTATAAAAATATACGTTTAAAAAAAAATTACTACAAGATTAAAAAAAATAATTTTGTGATATTGTATGACACATTGGCGTAAGTGCGTATAACCCGAACGGGTAGTAAAACGCGGTGCTAATAATGATAATGATGATGATGATAATAATAATAGTAATTACAATAAAAATAATACATTGTAAATACTTTTGAATTATTTGACCTAATTGATACGATTCGTCAAAATAAATAGTTGCAGAAAATTATGCTTTAACTCATAGATACATAAAAGTAGATATCTCTACTATATTCATATTATAGTAAAAACGGTGACCTGGCGGTCTAGGGGTAAGGTGTCAGACTTCTGTGCTGGCGGCCGGGGTTAAATCCTTGGTCCCGGCACAGATTTATCTGATTACCAAACCCTTCCTTCACCTCTGACAATACATCTTGTGAATGTGGGGAATGCCAGGCCTCCACCGTGGTTCGGATTCCACGTTAAACTGTAGGTCCTCCATTTAATCTCACAATCACCCTACCATTTACACATTAGCGTAAGTGCGTATAACCCGAACGGGTAGTAAGATGCAGTACNCACATTAGCGTAAGTGCGTATAACCCGAACGGGTAGTAAGACGCGTTGCTAATAATAATAATAATAATAATAATAATAATAATATAGTAAAAACAACATAAATGAAGGCGCGAGTCTTGTATTGTGTGGCTTACAGATGATAGGGAGTTTGGGCCCTGAGCTCCATCCGGCTGAACTGAATCGTTTCACCCTCAAATAATCTCCCAATCTCCTCTATAAAATTATTATATGTGCAATTTTTCTAAACTCTACTTTCCTCGTCCATAGCCTATCAGATTGGTAAAAACACGTAAATCTAGGACTGGTAGTAGGACTCGATGTAAAAGACAATAATGGAACTCTTGTTTCATCAGACGTGCTAATCATTGAACACATTTTTGTACCCGTCTCTAAGTACCCGGCCACAGACGGGAGCGCACCTGTATTCGTCCCACACTGTCTTCATCCCGAACTGTTTCTGTCCCATCTCCGTCCCACACCAACATCAGTCAGTCCCTGACTCGTCTTCTTCTCGTGCTGTCCCGGTCCCGTCCCAGTCCCGTCCCAGCTCCCCTCTGTCCACACCACCTTGAGAGTGACTTCCTTCATTATAGTTGCTGGTCGCGGGCAGGTGACGACATAACATCCTCTATTACTGACGCGCGCGAGCATGTGTGTACCTTGTGTACAGTCGGAGACAACAACCAGTCCCTCTTCAAGACACTGGCCTATGAACACACAAGAATGGCTAGCAAATCCCGGCCCATTGAAGAATGCTGGATAGTGTTTCTAATGCAACGTTCTTACCCAAAGGCCCATTTTGTCACCTCCACATCTAAGTACAGCTACGAAGGAACGGAGAACGTGGAGTTTTAGAGCAAATGTAACCATGTTCGAGCGAGGGTGGAATGGACATTTACTGTATTTATGAAAACATATTCTTAGTAAATCCAGCTGGGACTAGAATCCTGGCCTCTCTGCAGCGGCAGCTTTGTTCATTGTGAGTCTAACGTCTTCGACCACGTAGCCTATTATTTGGTTAAACATTTATTCTTACTGCCCTCATCGTGCTACCGTCCTATATTAGCCCATAATCTGTTGTTGAATGTATCAATAATAATGTTAACACCCGCTTCGGTGGCCGCATGGTCCAAGGCATCCCCTTCGCAATATACCAGACTGACCATGATAGGGAGATAGGGGTTCGAATCTCGGTTGGGTGTACTGAGGGTAGTTTATCTTGAGGGGTTTTCCACTTTACCTCCACGCAAATGCTGGTACACGTGCTCTAAATTCAACCTTACTTATCCCTAACACACTATATAGAATCAGTGCATAGGTGTGTATACCGAACTGGTAGTAAGACGCGATGTTAAAAAAACAAATTATTAACAATGAAAATATGCACCTAATCCTCTCTGACATGGTTAGGAAACTTACCGAATATGGTAAGAATGGGTATAGAAATAGTTTCATTTCACAATTGTTTCCAAAAGTATAAAATACAATATATTTAATCGGCCTATTCAATATTACCTGCAAGCTTGTTTGTCTTTCCTAGAATTGGTAGCGACCCATTTAACTGTGTTTATATTTACAAGAGCTTGAAACTTTGTTTCCCCTTTGAAGATTTTGCAAAAATATCCAAGCTCTTAAAACTATTAGATTTATAATTTTTTAGGTTATTTAATCTCCAAAAATAATATTTAATCACAAAAATTCCCTCCCCTTCCTAAACTAAAATCTTCAAGGATATTCAAATATGTCTTTCAAATATCTGAGATATTTCATGTTGAAAAGAATACATTTTCATTTCTTTCTATATATTTTTAATCTTCCTTTTGAAGATCTGTTCATGAAAGATAAGTATTTTTAATTTTAGGACTACTAGCCCCGGGATAGTTTAAGAAATTCGGGATTCAAGATCAAATCCAAATTTGAGGGTTCTATAGAAAGAGAAAGGGGGAGGGAGATAAAAATACCCCAAAAATAGTTTCTCCCTCCCCTCTCAAGCAAATAGCTCTTGTTTTAAAAACATTATTAAAATTGAATATTAACCTCCTCTAGCCTGATTTTCCGCGCAGACGTTCAACTAAAAGGCAATATTTTATTCTACGATGCGTTATTTCAAAATATGGTTTACATCAAAATAAAGTCAAAATATTTCCTTAACCCTATAGTTTGAGATTTTTTTTAAAAGAAAAAGTGTGTAGAAATGTGACATCTTATTTTTCACCGACTTTTTAAGCATATTTGCGGAGCTATAAGACTACAAACTTCCTCGTCGACAAAACTTAGCAGCCTATTTTAATTAACTTAAAAACCAACATCAGCTTAATATACTTGCTAAAAACTTCATCATTTTAAGCATCCCAACTCACAAATCCTAATCTTATTCCCGTTAATTCTCAGTTGCGGGCGTAGAATACACTGCCCCCCACAATTAGGTATTTGACTGTTGTGTGTCGGCTTCTTTCAAAACTTTGCTAGAACAAAATATTACTCCGAGTGATTAATGATTTTATAAACATATACAAATGAATATGTTTACATAGTTAATATATAGCTATGTATGTATATGTTAAACCCCAAAAGTGAAATTGTCCATTTTATGAATTGGGCAAATTTCTGCTAGTTCCATAAACTATCATATTTGCTATTCCATTTCATGAACTGGACAACTCCAGTCTTTACCCAGTTCATGAACCCGACGAGTCTTTATCCAGTCCGTGAAATGGACAAGCGAAGAACAGATTTAACATTTAAGTAAACTTTTAGTCGTTTAAGTTAGGTTGGGTTAGTTTATTATAATATCTGAATACGAATTTCAGTTAAGCTTTTAGTAAGTAAATAAGTTCTAGTTCATGAAAGGTAATAATAAATCCAAATTTTGTCTAGTTTGTGAAATGGTCCATAAAAGAGTCTAGTTCACGAAAATGGACAGCAATTTGCCCAATTCGTGAAATATTTTAGTTTCAGTATTGTAGTGGCACATGTATATATGTTGAAATAAATGTGCGTATGAAGGAACTATTAAATTTACAATAGTTTATTTTAGTCCATTATAATTACTATGGTTGTTATTATAAGTTGATTGTTTAGTTGATAACTTACATTGTTTTGATTTAGTGTATGACAAGGACAACTTGCCTTTATCCTTTATAGGGTAAGAATTTTCTTTTACCAAAAAATTATCTAATAATATTTTACTGTTGCGAGTATCTACTAATCCCCAATTTTGATCTTTAATGTTATCAATGCTGCTAATAAAGGGTGGTAGATATATTTACTGACAACCAATTACATCACAAGCAAACCCAATATTGGATTGTGGTAAATATATTTACCACATCCGCAATAATATTATTTATTATTTTTATTACAATTTATTTATTTTGCACAAACTAATTTTTTTTAAAGAAACCAAATACTTGTATCAGTATTATTTTTAATTATTACAGATAATTTTATATCGAATAAAATCACACAAAAATTAAGTATGATCTATAAAAAATAATAATACAATCTTCAGGTGTACCCCTAAAGAGTCCAATGCAACCTCAAATATTAATATTTTAATTATTTGCATGGAAAAGTTCAAAGCAAGATAAACAAAGGGCTACTTTACAGGTTGTGCATAAGAAATTTGACCTTTTTTTTATGTTTCCTGGTACTACAAAACGCACATCCTCACTAAGTTCCTTTCTTTGGTGAGTGTTCTCCTACATTCAGAAGTAGCAAAGTATTTTCAACTGTAGATCTACCACATGAACTACCTTGTTTTCTTCCGCGTCCAATTGGCATTGAAACTGATGTTGAAAGACCTGACTTATTTCTTGAAGTGAAATGAGATATTAGCTGATTAACTAAAATAGATCGAAATACCAAATGAGAAACCGGTTTTTCTTTACTATCTTTCTGGATCAAAGTGGTTTTGTAGAGAATGTAGCTGTTTACTATTGCTGCATCAGTCAAATAATAAAATATTTTCAGCCACCATCTTCTTGACTTCCAAGCAATGCTGTAGTTGACATGGATTTGATCAAAATGATCGACACCCCCCATATACATATTGTATTCAGCAATGACACGGGACATTGGGTTGGAACTCTGACCCCTTCTTTGTTTCGTCTTAGCACTGCTGTTATTTTGTATCCTTGATGCATATTGATAGCTACACAAACTGCCTTTTACCACGGTCTTTCCACTTGCAAACACTAATGTCACCAGATGCTGCAAAATCCGATTCCCCTAATTTGAGTACTTTGTCTTATCTTAGAAATAATTTTGGGAAAAACTTTCTTGCTGTTCTTATTGTTCCACAACATAAGATCAGCTTATGAATCTTTTTTAAGCATTGGCAAGTTTGTGAAGAAGCTATCAAGGAAAATACAGTAACCCAGACCTTCCAGACTTTTGGTAAGGCTAAGGACAACACGTTCTCCTAAACCAATTTCTGGATCACCCTTTTTACCCTCATTATCCGGTAGCCTGTAACAGCGCATGCTGCCGCCAATACATCTATTCCCCTCTTTATTGGCTTCAATGGCTTATATTGGTTTAGTGATGAGTGGAACTTGAATTTTATCAGTTCATCAACAGAAACATATTTGGATGGATTGAAAGCAGCTCGAACCAATTCAGACAAATGGCCTATCATGGGCCTAGACTTCTAAGGTTTATCAAAATTGTCGTTTCCGCTTTGTGGCATTATTGAGTTGTCATTTAGATGTAGAAATCGCAGGATTGACCAAATATTTTCAATGACATAAATGATGCAACCCT
This sequence comes from Timema shepardi, assembly GCA_902151425.1. NCBI lineage: Eukaryota > Metazoa > Arthropoda > Insecta > Phasmatodea > Timematidae > Timema > Timema shepardi. Next base: position 8,105 of record CABFVX010005477.1, read on the forward strand.
TGGAACATGAAAGTTGGCACCATTTGACCAATAAAGTCGCAGGCTGGGAAGTGTGGGGAAGCGCATTATTACTAATAGGTCCAAAAACGCTTTTAGCTTTTCAACAGTCAAGTTCAAAGATTTTCCTTTTTGATCAGCGTATAAATTGCTTTGGATAACCATGTTTTCTAGTAAAAATGCATTGGAGAACACACAAACTATATTTATTGGGTTTGAAATATCTATTTCTGTATTTATTCCAAATGGGTTGCAGAATTTTTTTAAATTTGAATGCTGTTGGTTCGCCTAATTTATTCCATTGAAATTGTGGACTATTTTGTTCATTTTGAGTCTGTGATTCATCAAAATCACTGTCTCCTTCACTTGATATAAAATGGTCAGTAGGGTCATGATCCTCAGCAAAAAATACCTCTTCATCCAAAATGGTGCCCTGGTAGATGTAGATGTGTCATGCGGAATAAAATCTTCAGCGTCTGAGTCACCTCCAATATCCAAATCTACAGCCTGTTCATCCATTATAGCATAGAGTGTTTCGAATATTTGATTATCATTAAGGTTCTCCATTTTATTCATAAAACAAAATGAAAGTATTGATAAAAAGCACATTTTTATGAAATATTGAAGTATTTTTAAATCATTATATTTATTATAACTTAGGCCTATTAAATTGTATTCATACACTAATAATATCATTATATGTTTGTCAGCATAAATAATTTGTAAATGTATCAAACTTATGTTAGCCTAAACTAGCATAAACATAAACTCATTTTTACAGAAAAGAAAATTTAACCTCAAATATACTTAGGAATTGTTATTACAATATATGCTATCTTTGCGCTTCAAAAAATAAAGTTATGAAATATTATTCTAAAAGAAGACATTCTTACCATTTTAATGCTGTATTATTATTAAATATTGACTAAATAATAAAATTAATAAAAATGCACAAACCTAGAGTGTTGGAGAAGTAGAACACCACCACCACCAAATAACTTTAACTTTATTTACATTCCATTTACTGATAAAAATCATAAATAGATTCAATAATAAATTTCTAAAATATACCTAAACATATACTAAACACTTTATAATATACAGATAAAAACAGATACTATACAACGACCAGTAAAAAATAAAAATAAACATGGTCCAAGGTGTCTTGAAAACCAAACTGAAGTATGTCTCAATGCTAGGTGATAAACAGGTTTACCAAAAACTATATTCTATGTTGTAACCAATGGTATACAGATGTTACTAGATTTGGTAATTTTCTTAGATTAGCTCTTCATAGCTATTAGTGAAATATACCATAAGGGATAGATTCATTCAGCTAAGTCAGACGATATTGTTACATAATCGATGTGGTAAATATATTTACCACAAACCTAGAAAGGAAACTTAACCACAAAATAAAAATAATAAATTAAACAAATAACTCATTAGTGTAGCTAAACACGAATATCCTGGACGGGTAATAAGACATAGCGCCATAGAACCATTCAAAAGTAAAAACATTTACTTTCAAATAAATAATCTTTCATTTTAAATTTCAAAAAGCTTTTATTGAAAACAATAATCTTATTCAAGGAATTTTACTTTTGCTTTTAAAACCAATCGTTTATATTAACACACAAACGGCAAACTAGTTTATCTCTATAAATGACTCGACATCCAGTCTCCAGCCAGTAAATTTATCATTGTGTAAGGTGAAGATCCCATTTTAACAATGAAATCTAAAAAAAGTTATGAATATAACCTGAGACCCTTAGCCTAGAAGTTAAGAGGCGCTAACAGCTGAGATCAGACGTAAACGATTTTTATAGGGTATGAAATACCGTCCCAAAGAACACATGAAAATAACGATATCATATTTGTCTAGCTGCGACATTGGTTCTGTTATAGTTATTACAAATAAAATAGTCGACACATGTGAGAACATCAAAAGTGCACCTAGACCTTGTATTAGAAACGCACCTAGCACTAGTATACGAAACGCAAAGGGAAAACAAATGCATAACGTGACAACATGGCAAACATCTTGTGCCCAAAATGATAGCGGGAATGAGCTATCACGTTGGTTGTCTATCTTTAATATATAATCCGCAAACGGTAATAACTTCTAATTATTTGGTGCTAGGTTGTATCAGGTTAGGTTAGGCTAGGTGTTGCCACAGGGGGCTCAGGGACTATACACAAGGGTGATATTTTGATTCACCTTTCTGATATAATCCTAATAAGGTACACATAATGGATCTCCACGCTTCCAGTACGTGGCCGTTACACATACATGTTTGTGATAGGAAGACATTTTTTTGGAAAATACAGACCTTTTTGCGGTCAACGCTGATAACATATCTATATATTAAAATTATTTTAAAGGTTTTGATAGAGAGTTGAAAATCACATGACTTGAAGTATGACTATATGAAAATTGTTTTAGTAGCTTTTGTAACTGTCCAAAAGTGTCTTCATCTCTGTGTCGGGCTGTACTCGTATATGCAATAACCCGCCTCGGTGGCGTAGTTGGCTAACGCGCTTGTCGTGTTGAGCTCGACTGCTGAGAACGGGGAGATAGAGGTTCGAATCTCGGTCGGGTGAACTGGGGGAGATTTTTCCTAAATGGTTCTCCACTCTCCCTCCACGCAAATGCGGGTTCACTTCCTCTAATTCAACCTTCCCAATTCCTAATCCATTAGAGTAATTAGTACTTAAAGCGTGTAACTCGAATGGGTAGTAAGACGTGGTGCTAAAAATATGATATGCAATAACTACATACTTTACTATTTATTGACTACTATAGTGAAGATTATAAACGTTTAGATTTCAGAATAAAGGACATATTCACAAAGAAAACTTAAGCCCCTCGTTAAATGGAATCAACTTATAATCGCATTTGTTTTAAAATATTTCAACCCTTCAGTTTGTATGTTAGTTATTTCATTATCACGTATAACACATGGGCAGACACGTTTGAGTGTTACGGATGAAGAAGGTAGTTTTGAGGAAATGCACCCACATTAGTATAGAAAGAGGGTCTGCAAATCATCCCCTAGCGCAATGGTTCTCAAACTATTCATCAGATGGAACCCTATACAAGCCACCAAACCTGCCGAGGAACCCCTTCCCTGTGTCTTCCTGTTTCATCCCCTAGTCCAATGGTTCTCAAACTATTCATCACATGGAACCCTATACAAGCCACCAAACCTGCTGAGGAACCTCTTCCCTGTGTCTTCCTGTTTCATCCCCTAGTGCAATGGTTCTCAAACTATTCATCACATGGAACCCTATACAAGCCACCAAACCTGCTGAGGAACCTCTTCCCTGTGTCTTCCTGTTTCATCCCCTAGTGCAATGGTTCTCAAACTATTCATCACATGGAACCCTATACAAGCCACCAAACCTGCTGAGGAACCTCTTCCCTGTGTCTTCCTGTTTCATCCCCTAGTGCAATGGTTCTCAAACTATTCATCACATGGAACCCTATACAAGCCACCAAACCTGCTGAGGAACCTCTTCCCTGTGTCTTCCTGTTTCATCCCCTAGTGCAATGGTTCTCAAACTATTCATCACATGGAACCCTATACAAGCCACCAAACCTGCCGAGGAACCTCTTCCCTGTGTCTTCTTGTTTCATCCCCTAGTGCAATGGTTCTCAAACTATTCATCACATGGAACCCTATACAAGCCACCAAACCTGCTGAGGAACCTCTTCCCTGTGTCTTCCTGTTTCATCCCCTAGTGCAATGGTTCTCAAACTATTCATCACATGGAACCCTATACAAGCCACCAAACCTGCCGAGGAACCTCTTCCCTGTGTCTTCCTGTTTCATCCCCTAGTGCAATGGTTCTCAAACTATTCATCACATGGAACCCTATACAAGCCACCAAACCTGCCGAGGAACCTCTTCCCTTTGTCTTCTTGTTTCATCCCCTAGTGCAATGGTTCTCAAACTATTCATCACATGGAACCCTATACAAGCCACCAAACCTGCCGAGGAACCTCTTCCCTGTGTCTTCCTGTTTCATCCCCTAGTGCAATGGTTCTCAAACTATTCATCACATGGAACCCTATACAAGCCACCAAACCTGCCGAGGAACCTCTTCCCTTTGTCTTCTTGTTTCATCCCCTAGTGCAATGGTTCTCAAACTATTCATCACATGGAACCCTATACAAGCCACCAAACCTGCTGAGGAACCTCTTCCCTGTGTCTGTTTCATCCCCTAGTGCAATGGTTCTCAAACTATTCATCACATGGAACCCTATACAAGCAACCAAACCTTCCGAGGAACCTCTTCCCTGTGTCTGTTTCATCCCCTAGCGCAATGGTTCTCAAACTATTCATCACACGGAACCCTATACAAGCCACCAAACCTGCTGAGGAACCCCGTCCCTGTGTCTTCCTGTTTCATCCCATTTCCCTCAGCGACCATATTACGAGTTAGTCTTAGCTTTAACTAAAAAGTATATATTTGAGTAGTAATCTCAAGTTATAAATTTAGTCTAAAACAAAATTTATTTATTTATTAAACTTGTGTTATATATTTTGCATGGGAAAAATAATATAATATAACTTCAAAATGTACTGTTCTTTATCTACTTTTTAATTAGTTTTTTTAGAATACAATAACGTTAGTGTTAAAAATAATTTCATTTTATGTTCATAGTTAAACCGGATATGCTGCTAATGAGATGGATGTGTATGAACGTTTAGCATACAAATTTAAAAGCATTAATAATGTTTATATCGCCATTACGCAAGGAACCCTGGCAGTCCCAGTTTGAGAACCACTGCCCTAGTGTACTCGGTCTCGATACGAACCCTAACCTCTCCATAACGGCGGCTAAGTCCAATGCGGGTGGTCCCGACACCTCTAGATGGCTCGGCTCGACTTCCGGTGCGGGTTAACTCTTCTAACGTGCATGAACGCAGGGATAGGACATCACACGTCTTACAAATTAATTTAATATATCCGCATCGGGGGTGACGTGGGCTAGGGCGTTAGCTTCGTCCAAGTGGTACTAGTAAATTTGTGTCCTTAAGAAAAATACCCTACTCTGGTGGTCATATGTTCTAAGGCGTCACTTCCACAATAGACTAGACTGTTGATGAAAGGAAGATCGGGCTTCAAATCCCAGTCAGGTGTAATGAGGGTGGTTTTGACACACGTTTTTTCACTCCCCCTACACGAAAATGTGGATACATTTCGTCTAAACGCAATATTTCTCGTCTTTAATTCATTAACATAATTAGTAGATGTGTGTATAATCTGAAGAGGAAGTAAGACGCAGTGATAAAAATATATTAAACCCGAATCGGTGGTCACATGGTCTAACGCGTCCCTCTCGTGTTAGACTGCTTGCCAGGGACGAGGAGGTTGGGTTTAGAATTCCGGCCAGGTGTATTGAGGTTAATTTTTTTCTTAAATAGTTCCTTCCTATTCATCCACTCAAGTTTGGGTATAATTTCTCTAAATTCTACCTTCCTCATCCTTACCGCATTAGTGTGAATAGACAGGTGGTTTTTGTTTTATGTAAACATTATAAAATGAACTGTTTAGTTTTTGTCTCCGCCTGTACCTCACGTGTCGTTATCTACCTGAGCCTCTCAGTTGTTTGTTATTTGTTGGGACAGTCGGATGTGTGACGGGGACTACCGCGAAAGTGTTCGCCGATTATGCGTTTAGAATAGAAGCGTGTGTTTTCGTGTGGACGAGATAAAAGACCGATACAAATTATCAGCTTGTTGTTGTTGTTAGTTTACAATATTACTCGGCGACCCTGTTGTACCACTTCTGGCCACAGGTGAAATATTGACTTAACCGTGTTCATTATTTGGCTACGGAAGGGCGTAAGGGGGGGGGGCCTTTAGATATTTATACTGTCCTTGACACCAAAATTGACTATTGCAAAGTAAACCAAACAATTATTCTAGATATGAATTATTTTACAAAGAAGTATTTATCTACAAATTTTTAATTTTGTTTTTTAATCTTATTTCATATAATGCACGAAGTGATAAATCGATAGATTATTAATTTTTACGTTTACATGAATGCTCGGATAAAATAATCTGCACTTTTTGTTTGTTTGTTTTTCACTTCAAATATGAACTTTATTTTTTTCATGCTATAATTTTGAAAATTTGTGGCACGTAGCGTTTATTATTTTACTGTCTGATATACTTAATATAGTTTCTCTAACGGTGGGATGTTTCAAAGAATATTACTTAATATTTTAAAGATACATTTTTAGGACATTAGTGATAAGTAAATGGGGCTGAGTATTTATTTTGAAATGTATATATGTAATTTAAAGTTCAATAATAATATTATTCCAACACGTTGAAATGGTAAGCCACAAAATAATATTAAATAATTATTACAGATTAACCAATCTTTCACGAATTAGGTTCACATTATAGATTTGTAAAAAATATATTTATCTGAAGATCCAAGGCGTAATTATGTATACTCGATATTCTGATTAAATCAGTTTTTTTTAGGTTCAAAAAGTTTCAAATAATTAATATAATCCTGTGCATTTATACGCCAGAGGCCAATTTTGACAGCTAGTGTCAATGTCGACAGCTGAAAGCTAATATAGTGAACCTTTGTCAATTGCAGCTACTCCACAATAATTGTTTAACTCCTTTAAAACTTTCTTAAAGAAACAGATATCATTGCCCTAACACATATAGTACTATTTAGTTAGGAAGGAAGCATTTTGACAGTTATAAATATTACTAAAATTATGTTAATATGTTTTTACGTAAAGTAATAGGATATGCAGCTGCCACTTTTCTTAGATAATAACAGTAACTATTAAGTAATACTCTAATTAAAATAAAATGTTATTATTGTTGACCACAAACACATATGTTTGTATTTTCTAAAAGTTCCTTCTTACCAAACCACAACTATAGCTTCAAAGACGCGCCTGAGACCTATGCAACTCTTCCCACGTTAGTGTCTTACAAGAAGCTTAACCACGCGTACCACAGGGTTGATTCTGAGCGGGGAGGGATGTCACAGGAAATAAATGACTTACTAGAAAGGACGGAAGAAAGGGGGTTGGGAGGGGGGTATAAAAACAGCTGACAGAAATCAATGTCCCAAAATAAATCAAACCATACCCATTCCCGCGACTTAACGTTCAGTAAGGTCTGTAATAAATCTAGAAGGCTAGACTTTGAGATTAAGGTTTTTTAAGAACTAATTGATTATATCAGCCCATGTCTCACAGACTAACTTAATTTAAACCCAGATGTCAGTAACCATTTTTAAAAGGGAACAGGAACTGGTGGAGGCGTAGACAAAGGCGTCGGCCTCTCCTGGTTTGGTTGGTCGGTGGTAGAGAAGTTCACGTTCGAATATCGAACTAGTGTACAGAGATATTTTTTTCCTAAAGAGTTTTACACTCTAGCTCCACGTAAATTCGGGTACACTTCTTCTAAACTCTTACTTCCTCAGTGCAGATATACTTAGTATGACATAGTACTGTCCTAGGTTAATTTACTCCACAAACGACGTGATAATGTAACCATGTATATAAAACGTGAACGTTAAATATCCAAAAAAAGATAGAATTGTATACCTCCTAGCTACCTGTGTATATGACGGGGATTCAAACCTAAGCCTCCATGTTATCGGGAATCAGGTCGATTGTGAGTTTTACATATTTGACCACGTGGCAATGAATGTACGATAAAACATAGTTTTAAAAAGTATGCTAAATACCTCTAATATTGGATAGTATTTTAAAATGATTGCTAGCGAACAGGTCTAAAACTGTATCGTTCTAACACTGTGAAGAAAAGAGATAGGCTTCATCATTGCCTATAAGACCCGTACCAATGGCCGCGTGGACTAATGCGCTACTATAGTGTTGGACTAGACTGACAAAGATGGAAATATCGGGGTTCAATCCGAGTTGGGTGCACTGAGGGTGGTTTTCCTAAATGGTTTTCCACCCTCCACGTAAATGTGGGTGCATTTCCTCTAAATTAAACCTTCCTAATCCCTAAAAACCATTAGTGTAGTTATTACGTAAGCGTATAACCCGAACGGATATTAAAACGTGGTGTTAAAAACCTATAAAAATAACGCAGCTAATATAATAAAATGTTATAAATGTTAACCACAAAAAATATGTGTATTTTCTGAAATGGCAATTCACACGAAAATTCGACTCTAGTAACCCTTCTCTTGTGTTAAATGTACACATAATTAAAAAAAAATTCCATATGTGTTTAAAAGGTTGACCTTGAAATTACCCCCCTCCATTTTCCTAACACTTTTTATTTTTATTTTCCGTCGCGCAAAACAAACCAGCTCTCGTGTAGGGGGATATTTGTTTAGGTTTGATGTTTGCTGATTCTGTCGGATCGCGGTTTGTATTGGTGATGTAGACACACTTATAAAACTATCGTGTGATGAACGTTTCTTGACAGTTGAGGATGAAAATAGATCACGGCCGTGTTTACATTCACGGGAGGAACGGAGCAAACACTCCCACCTCGCTGGTTTGGGGTGTCAAGTGCTCGCTCAAGACCTGATGCCCGTCGGTTCAAATCGAACCGGGGTCAATAGAGTTTTTTTTTATTAAATCCGTAGCACAACTTTCTTCCAAGTGGAGGTAAAGACGTCGGTCCCATGTAGATTGTGGCTTGTAAAGGAACACTGGAAAGTAGGTGAGGATACCTTTCCCTACCCACCTCGGTGGAGTAGTTAGCTAACGCGCTAGTTTCATGTTGAGCTAAACTGCTGAGGAAGGGGAGATTGTGGTTCTAATCTAGCTCGGGTGAACTGAGTATGGTTTTCCACTCGCCCTCCACTCAAATGTGGACTCACTTCCTCTATATTCAACCTTCCCACTTTCTAGCTTATTAGCATAATTTGTACTTAGACGTATAACCCAATCAGGTAGTAAGATGCGGTGCTAACTAAATAAATCTTTCCCTGCATAATTGGTGGTCCTTTTCGCTCTCACACATAGAAATTCCCATGTGCTGATACAACCATTATTATTATTATTATTATTATTATTATTATTATTATTATTATTATTATTAGCACCGCATCTTACTACCCGTTCGGGTTATAAGCAGGGTTTGGTAATCAGATAAATCTGTGCCGGGACCGAGGATTGAACCCCGGACCCCCAGCACAGAAGTCCGACACCTTACCCCTACTGATATAATCAGTCGGTTCAGAAAGTGCGCGTTAAATACCTCAAATAAATAAATAAAAGTAATAAAAGAACAAATAATTAAATGGTACGACACTATCATACAAACTCTTTCATATTGTGTATTATAGCTTCAAAGATAGTTTTAAAACATAGGTATCAAGTAAAGTACCCTTAGTTATGTTCAACTCACAAAAACAAACATCATCGTGTTGATTCATTTAGCTAATAACAAATATAAGAGACGTGTAAATAAATCTTACCAAACTACTTGAACTGCAACGCTGTACAAAGAACACTTGGTGGGCCGTCACGAACATCTTTGAATGATTACCTACTGGATTAAAGATGTTAATGTAACTAATCTAAACTTAGAACTCAAGTAAATTTGCAGTTAAGTGTCTGAAGTCTGGCCTTGGCCCAATTAAGGGGGCTAATATTTACTTGATATGACAATTTTCTGCTGTTAAGTGGTATAATCACTAACCCTATTTAGATACCTTCAAGCAGGTATACTATATTCTGAAATTCAAATCCACCCATGCGGGTAGGGATGAGGAAGGTAAAGATTTATATGAAATGTATCCACATTAAAAAACACCATCAGGGATTAGAACTCTGGTCTCCTCGTGACAAGCAGACCAGTCTAGCCCACGCTTCCACCAATGCAGGTTGCGCAATATAAATAAAGTCTGGTGGAAGCTATGTTACCCATAGAATAGATTATATTCACACATTATAATCCCTCTTAATATTGTAATTAGAGTATTTAAAGGTAAATTATCACACTGCATTATTTATTATGAGCTTTGAAGGTTCAGATATTACAACCACTAAAACAATCCTCGATTATCTTAAAACCCTTTAATGAACCCACTAAATATGATTTTATGAATGCAAAGAAGGATATATCAGGTTTCTTCCCATTTAACTTAACCTCAGAAATTAAACATTTCGCGTAAAGCGTCGTTTAAAATGAGATAATTTTACCTTACTATACTTTTTAAATTATAGAACCTTGGGGTGATCCGAACTCCGACTCTTTCATCCCCGAAAAAACCAGAGCACATTAGAAACAAGACTTAGCTCCGTACGCCCACTGGTGTAGATGATTATTGTTATGGTTATTAAACGAGTACTTTATAAATAAATAACTCTATAAATACAACTCGCATCGGTGTTCACACCACTCTTAATTGCCGATGATGGGCAGATCGGGGTTCGAATCTAGGTTGAGTGTACTGAAGGTGTTTTTTCCTGAGAGGCTTACCCCTTTCCCTCCTCGCCAATGTGGATGCATTACCTCTAAAGCTCTACCTTTCTCATCCTTTCCAAATAATTTATGTATACGTATTTATAGCCCGAACAGGTACTAAGGCACGGTGGAGTTTTTTTTAATCAAATAAGAATTTTCATAGTAAATCAAGCCTGGGCAAATATTTTAGCTTATTTATATCTGATAAATTTTATTTTATAAATTAAAAAGTTAAACAAAAATTATATAATTCTATTAAAATTAAAATATGAGTATAACTGTTTTAAATATTCTATCGCTTTGTCCCTCTTTTGAATGTTTAACTAATTATTTTCATCATCCCTAGTTCGCAGACCACATACAAAAAGATGGAGGCTCGCACTAACTTAACCCAAGATAAAACATTGTTTAATAATCATTCATTTTTTATTCTTACAGGCAAGTTTTTGTGATACTAAAAGAGGAACTAGGATTTAATGCAACTCAGAATCTGAAGTTATCTATAAATATGTTTACTAGAGGTAAAACACGAACAATAATATTATTTTTTGAACATTAAAATTTAAGAATAAGATCTGTGTTACGTAGCACTGTGTTACCTCTATGTAACACCATGTAGATATTAGCGCTACAGCCTTCCCACAATTACATTACCCTCCCCTCCCCCTAATTACCTGCCGCCCAACAGCATTACGTGGCTTATGGATGACTCCAAAGCTCAACTAATGTGCTCAGCTCAGAGCTATTAGGTCGGTTTGAATCCCTGCTTTGTGCTCTAAAGGGGGTTTTACAAATACAGTACAATATTCAAAGGAAAGGCCTTATCTAACAGCCAGAAAAATTATCCTATATACTTCTATATATTTATACACCACGTCATGTGCCCTAAAGTTATCAATTTGGTTAAATACTATAAATACAGCAGAGATCCGATTATCTGAGTCAGGATCAACAGAGGCTCCGTACTATCAGCGCTAGGGTTACATGTGCGCTGGACAAGACTTGAAATTTGTGCCCCAGTTGTAATCTTATAAAATAGATACACTTCCCCCATGTGGGACGAATAGTAATAATAATAATAATAAAAACAATAAGCATAGCGAGTCAAATTACTGAAATATAAACGGTTAGGTGCACCGCACAAACTCTCTCCCTACTTTGCCTAAAAATTGGGGTAGTTACTCAAAACTCATGATATATGTGAAACTAAATAATATATATTGTTGCAGAAACATATTGAGAGAAAATTAGCATCTTTGTTCACCAAAGAGAATAAATAAACTTCAAATCCTCAAACCTCAATTAAAAAATGTATTTACCAAGATTTCATAAATTATGGTATTGGTTTTATAAACATATTTTCAAACAAAGAATTTTTAATCTAAAATTGTAATTTTGAAATGATAAGTTATTTCGTATCTCAAAGAGTTGCGGTGACAATTAAAATTAGAAATGTTGGCTCTAGTCCCACTAACAGACAGACAGACAGGCGGCATTGCAAAAAATACTTTCTTGGGTCCAAGTGGTTGTGAAACGTCAACATCCATCAAAACCTCAATTTATTTGACAATCACAATACTTTCTCAACCGTCTCGTTGGCCTCATTGTCTAAGGCGCTACTCTCACAAAGGACTAGACTTCCAATGACTGGGAGATTGAGGGATCAAATCTCGGTCGGGTGTACTGAGATTTTGTTTTTTCCAAAAAATTGTTTTCCTCTTTCCCTCCANTCCCTCCACATAAATGTGGGTACATTTTCTTTCAATTTAGCTTTACCAATTCCTAAAACCCTTAGCGTAATTAGTACATAAGCGGGTAACCCGGAAGGTTAGTAAAACGCGGTGCTAAAAAAATACTTTCTCAATTTACCTGAGGGCTGCAAGAAAATAAAAATCTGGAAAATAAGTAAAGAGATAAATAAATATAAGTGGTGAGCTCCCCCAGCCCTCAACCCCTAATCAATGTGTAATAATATAATCCCCTCCCTGGTTTTTCTCCTAATATTTTCCGAGGTATTTGATAAAATATCACCCATTTCATTGGCTGAATGGTCTAAGGCGTCACTCTCGTGTTAGACCAGCCTTAAAATGGTGGAAAGGTCAGGGGTTCGAATCCCGGCCAGGTCTAGTGAGGGCGGCCTTCCCTAGATAGTTTCCCACTCTCCTTTCCCGCAAATGGGGGTATATTACTTTTATAATATGCTTTCTTTACTTATCAAAATTCCATTAGAGTAATTATCATATATGCGCATAGCCTGAATAAGACGTGGTGATAATCAATATTCGTCCATGAAATGGCAATATGTCGTAACCCACAAATTTGACAAAATTGAGATTTTACTATATTTAGACTTGTGGGTTACAACTACACATTATGTTAAAATATTGTATCCCTAAAAATGTCTATCTATTTTATATTTAATCTAAACATAATGTCGTATCCCCAGGTAGATTTTTGTTTAGTGGCAAAATGTCATAGCCCGCATAAATTTGTGTTACTATAAAATTTAGTATGATTTCATTTTGGATATGAAAAACAGAACGTAAGATAACATAAAACAACATAATTATAAACATAAATATAGGATCTTTACACGCCTAAGAAGTTTTTTCTGTCTCCTGTAAAATATAGTCACTGTGGGTTAAGACATATTGCCGTTTCATGGACGAATACGAGCATATCAAAGTTATTCGCTGACAAATTGACCCCCGAATATAATAAAATCATAGATATGATTTTTCTAATAATCAGTCTTTTTTGAATATAAAATATAGATTTAAATATAAATATAATATACATAAACATTTTGATGTTAGTTATTATTTAAAAATAACTACTAGCTTAATTAATTAAAAAAAATTTCAAACACTAAAATTATTACATTTAGTTGGAATGCGCCCCTAGAACCTTAGCGCCCTGGTCCGAAGTGATAACAATATCTATGCTTGGTGAGAATTGTCTCTAAGAAATTCTTTATTTACAGAATCTGTTCCTATTGAAGTCTACACTCATCGTATCAGGCATAATCGCTAGTTTTCCCCAAAAAATGTTAGTCTCTTTTGTTTATTGTGTATTAACTTTTTCTAAGTGTTCTTTAACTCACAACTAACCCCCCCTTTTTTTTACAATTTCCTTCATTTTACTCTATATAGTCCAAGTTTAGGGTAATATTAGCTTTTCTCGGTTACATTTACCTCGAACTATCGAGACTCTATTGCACCTATAAAATTAGAATAGTAAAATAGTAAAAAGTTAACAATTTTGGCTGAAAAAACAAAATAAGGTATTTTCTAACAGGCTTTTCCTTTCGTTTACCCTCACTATGCGAATACTGGCGGACTATCTCAAATTTACCTAATCTTCTTCACAAGTAGTCCTTAAATTAATGTTAGTTAATGTATTAATTTCAACTTGTGAATGTGAGGAATTACAGGCCTCCACCGTGGTTCGGATCCCACGTTAAACTGTAGGTCCTCAATTTCATCTCACAATCACCCTACCACCCATTAGCATAAGAGAACGGGTAGTAAAACGCGGTGCTAATAATAATAATAATAATAATAATAATAATAATAATAATAATAATAATGTTAGTTACAGATAGCCTGAACAGACAGCAGCACGCGAAGCATTAAAAGAAAAACACAAAATGGTTGGCGACCTTTCATATAGTTATTATTATTATTATTATTAGCACCGCGTCTTACTACCCGTTCGGGTTATACGCACTTACGCTAATGTGTAATGGTAGGGTTATTGTGAGATGAAATGGAGGACCTACAGTTTAACGTGGAATCCGAACCACGGTGGAGGCCTGGCATTCCCCACATTTACAAGATGTCTTGTCAGAGGTGAAGGAAGGGTTTGGTAATCAGATAAATCTTTGCCGGGACCGAGGATTGAACCCTGGCCGCCAGCATAGAAGTCTGACACCTTACCCCTAGACCACCAGGTCACCGATTTCACCTAGTTAGCTTGTTATTTAGATAACTATAATATTGCTAAGGTTTTAGTAAAGTTCTTAAATATCTGTCAAGGATGTCCTGGAATTTAATGACAACTTTTTATTTTTATTTAAAAGGTTTCTCGTATAGTGCCGTCATGCTCACAACAGATATTTAAGAAAGGTTGATATCAACATACGAAGAAAATTAAATTATAATATTTTGATATAAAAACTGCAAACATACTGACCTTTTCTAGGGTCCTCAAGCCCCCGTCTTCAGAGATGCGCTTCCTTTTTACATTTAATACAAATATAAATATATTTTAAAGATGATTTTAAAAACTGACAGAGCACGTCAATACAATATGATTCACTTTAGAAATTAACGTTGAAATAAATGATCCCAGTCTTTTAAATGATATTTTATAATGAAACGTTACTATCAAGGATATCTTTAAATTTAACTCTTTTGTTTCCTAGGGTTTAATTTATAGCTAGGTGTTTTTCTCGTGACAATTTTTACCTTATTTTATTGAAAACAACCTTTACCCATAAGTTGGTCGCAAAAGCTAGAGCGTCGGTCTATTCTAGTCTGGTTTGACAGCCATGTTTCGAATCCTGCCTTGGGGTGATATTTTCCTAAACGAATTTAAAATCTACCTTTTTTTCAAATGCGACTACATTTCTTCTGAATTCTAGATTCTTCACCCTTACCTTATTAGTGTAAATGTGTGGATCTATAGGATTGAATTAATACATGGCGCGCCAAAAAAAGAGAACTATGCCAATAAAATATATTGAAACTGGCCCGCTGGCGCTGACGTGGCCCGCTAGAAAGTCTCTCTTAGCTATAGACAGCTGGGAGGTGCTCTTAGCGCCAGCCAAGTCTATGGGCCCCAGGGGGCGACTTAAGACTCACCTGCTGAAGCAATTAGTGCTGGAGCGTCGTTCCAATTTACGGTCGCCAAAGTGCCATCAAATTATTTGGAACCCTCTCTGCCTCGCCCTCTCCTCCTCCCCAACCCTTCCACTTGGCCCTTTGACCCTTGGGAGTTTGAGTGAAGAGGGCAAAGTTGCGTTTGGTTTGTATCCAGGTACAATGTATTAACTGATAGCGAATAATTCACCGGGGAAATTGTAAAATGTTTTCAATAAGTAACAGAGAGAGATATATGGAAAATGCATTTATTATTAAGTATCGAGAAACATGGCCCCAGGCGTCGTTTTTGCAATATAATAGATTGCCTGTTATAGGAGTTTGAAGTTCGAATCTCTTCAGGAGGTGATTATTTCGAAATTGTTTCCACTATCTTTATGTCTTTCGATGAAAATGTGGGTGTATTTGCTTTAAATTCTATCTTCATCCACCTTATCATGGTAATGTATTTAGACTCTGTTAGCTTGGATGGGTATTAAGATACAATACAACATTTTTATCGAGACGTGAGCACATGCTTGTAATTGAGCATTAAGTATTAAATTATTCCTCGTTTATCAATTAGGTCATGACTTACATACTTAATTAACTCTATACCTGGTCCCTTAATATCATCACTGTGAAACGGATGGCCCTGATGGCATTAATAAATATTTTGGCTATGCTGGGAACTGAAAGTGGAACCTTTAGCAAAGTAGAAACAATGATGTTTGAATAAAATAAGTGTTGGACATTCAGATGTTTTCTCAGATTAAATAAATAAATTGCGATCGGTTTTACCATTTAAAAATCCCTTTATTTATTTTCTTGTTCAATTAATTCACCTGAACAAACACGAAAGCATTTTATTATCACTTACATTTTCCTTCACATTCATAATCATAAATAATAATTGACGCTAAAGTAAAAATAAATGGTACGACACAATCGTTAATACTCTCCCATAGAGTTTAAAATAAAGAATTTAGACACTGTTGTCAGTGAGCTATCCTTGAATGGATTTTTATTTGAAAAACAAATATACAGTATAATTTAAAATGTAAAAGGCTTCTAAGATGCCCGTTTTGAACAAAATTGTTAGAACCATTTTCTATGACAAGCATGCTATCCAATTCAGTGGCCGAATGGTCTAAGGTAGGCATGTCAAACTCGTTTAACCAAAAGGGCCATCTTTAAAACTGAAAATACTGAGGGGGCTGCCTTTAAAAAATAAGTAATATTGTCACCAAATTTAAGTAAAAATATAAAAATAGAATCTCTCTTATTACAAAAAGAAACTTAAGATTAAATTTGTAAAACTTCTGTTTAATGTATCATTTCATCAGTTTCTTTCCAAGTTCCAAACTCAACTTGTTGGTCAGCAGCAGTTTTTTTTTAATTATTGAACGCTTCCTTGAGCACGGTGATCCTCCACATTGGTGCATTGGGCATCCTTTGTCAGCAGACTTCATAGGTACTTTAACCGCTCTATTTTTTCCAACTCCTGGTTTCATATTTTGATTTTAAGCAGCTCGTAATTTTTTGAAATTACCATCACTTTTGATTTATAAATGTTGAGCTTCACAAAATATCTTCTCCCTATCTCCACCAGCTGTTTCATCATTTCCTGCAACTCTTATTTATTTTTGGCCAGCAATGTTAGCCCCTCTGCTTATTTTATTGTGTTGATGATGTGTCCTCCTAATCTGAAATTGCCTCATCCCTCCAGGGATTCCCTGACCAGCCAATCTCCATACAAGTTGAACATAACTGAGTGACAAACAGCATCTCTGCCTCACTCTTCTTCCTATTTCTACGCTGATGGTCCCTCCATCGTTCAGCCACACCTTCACACGCTGTCCCAGCTACAGGTTTGCACTCAGCCTTCTGTCTCTCCAGTTGATGTCGAGCTTCTTGAGTATTGCCATCAGTTTCTTCCACTACACTCTATTGAACGCCTTTTCCCAGTCAGTTAAACCAATGTAAACTTCCTTATTGATTTCCAACACTCTCTGAAATTATTCTCAGCATCCCGATGGAATCTCTGGTTTCTTCTCCTTTTATTAATCCAAATTGATCTTCTTTTATTACACTTACTATTTTCTGTTCCAATCGCCTGTTAAGTATTCTTATCACAATCTTCCCCACATGAGAGATGAGGATGATGGTCCTGTGTTCACTGAATTTATTGGCTTGTTTCCTCTTCTTTAGATCCACCATGGTTGCGTCTAGAAATTCCTTGGGCCAGCCCCCTGTTTTAAATCTCCAATTTATACATTTTGTCAGAGCCATTAATCCGTTGTTTTCTAGTTCTTTCAGAAAGTCAGCTGATATGTCATGATCTAGAGAATCTTTCCGTATTCTTCTCATCACTTAACTTTTGTTCTATTGAATTTATCCCAATTTAACTCTTGCTTCTTAATTTTTCTAAATCAAACCTTGGTTTTCTCTTGCTCGTCCTTCTGATTATCTTCAGTCTGGTTTCAATGTAAGCCACTAGCAAGTTGTGGTCCAAATAGTTGTTGGCCCCTGACAATGTCTTCACATCCTTCACGCCTATTCCGATAATCTTATTATTTGCAATCTCATCATTTTGCTTTAGTATCGTATCGGGATAGAAAATAAATATCCTAATCTTTATGGAGTATAACAGCGCCTTTGTTAAGAGGTTTAGTGACTAAAACTTAAGAGGTATCAAGTCACAATGGTTCAGTTGAGAAAGTTTTTTGGATAATTATAGACCAGACTTTGACTCACTTTTATTTATTCAGATTAGGCTAGGTTTAAATAAGTTTTATTGTGTAATTAGTTATTTAAATTCATGCTACCATGTCCTGTAACTATAATAAAATTAGTTTCTATACTACTTCTAAGACATTCTCATTGCAGGGAATGCCCAAGACAATGCTACCAATGTAAAGCTTGAGAATGTGCTAGCATCATAGAACTTTTAGACAAAACAGATGGGATGTAAGGCGTAAAGTGGAATTTTGATAATTATAGCTGGTATATTAAAAAGCAGGTACATGCTAAAACAAGGACTAGCAAATAAGGTTCCAAATTTAAAAATTTGGCATTACTTTGTGGTAACTAGCAAAATTTATCTTTGCCCCTGTTTTCTGGGCTTGGCAACACTGGTCAAGTTTTTCTGATACCTGAAGTTTGTCAGACCCTTCAGTGAACAGAGAACAGTGAAAATAAAACGTTCGTTAGTACAGTAGTCCCATGGCTTCTTTGGTGCTGACTGACAGCTCACAGCTGACAGATTAAAAAAGTTACCAGCCCAAATTACATATCCCTATGCCGAACCAGATGATCTGCAAAAATATGTGTTTAGCAGCTGTCATTTCTGACAGTAAAAATTTAGGTATATTCTTAAATATTGACTGTCAGAAGTCAGCTGTGAGCTGTCAGTCAGCACCAAAGAAGCCACGGGTCTACTGTAGTTTCCTACCCGAGAGTTAAGCGGTAGCTAAAATATTGAAATCAGTCTCGTTTGTTCAAAGTATCGAGGAGTCGTGTTATTTGTTAAAATTGTTTTAGCTGAAATATAAATTAGTGGCAACGTAAACGTAGTTTGGCGCATTCAAATTGAAATATATTTTATTGGGTTATGTAAAGTGTGACGTTTTATATATCGTTTCAAATAGTGTGAGCGTCAAAATATTCATTTTCATAAACCATCAAAACGTAAAATCTAAGAAGAGGGTCATGTGTTTTAGAAAAAGTGGAAGATGAAATATTTTGTTCGCCAAATAAATAGTAGTAACATTGTTTGTCTCGTATGTAAACAAACAACCAGTGTTTGTAAAGGAGTCGTTTTCGTTTGGTCTGGTTGGCCTGTGAGGGGCAGGTTGGTTGCATGTCTTACTACCCGTTCGGGTTATACGCACTTACGCTAATGTGTAATGGTAGGGTGATTGTGTGATGAAATGGAGGACCTACAATTTAACGTGGGATCCGAACCACGATGGAGGCCTTGCATTCCATATATTTACAAGCTGTGATTAATACACGTCTTGTCAGAGGGGAAATAAGGGTTTGGCAATCAGATAAATCTGTGCCGGGGCCGAGGATTGAACCCCGGACCCCAAGCACATAGGTCTGACACCTTACCCCTAGACCACCAGGTCACCAAAAACGTGAGTAAAATTAATGTTGGGCAACTTTATATGACTTTCTACAGCATACAGACGAACGAAGGCGTCAGTCTCGTCTTGTCTGGTTTGGGTGGAATGAGGAGGTTGGGGTAAGGGGGCGGGGTTATAGTCTTGGACAAGTGTAGGGAAGGTTTTCTCCTAACGGGCTACTCACGCAAACTATACGCAAATGCAGTTATGCTGCCGCTAAATCTTACCTTCCTACTCCATACATTAGTGTAAATGTGTGTATTTCCCACACGGTTAATAAGATGTGGTGCATAAAAAACAATTTTTCGCGAATCCCTCTACTTTTCTAAAATCTAATTTTAGGTAGGAACAAGACATTCTCCCCGGCGTTGTAGATAGTTCTGCACAGACACGCCTTATTTATGAAGCAGTTGGTCGTGGAAGGGCGAATGACGTCAATGGAACTGTTATCACTTGGTTTACAAATTCCCACCGCCAACAGATTAAGTGAAGCTAATGGTGAAAAAAACCGCTTCTTAAAACCTGCTTCCAGAACCAAGCTTAGCTCGTCTTCTGTGGACTTCTCTGTGGTCGCGAGAGCTGTGTTTGCAGACGATGATCAATCGCCTTTGAAATACTTTGGTTCAATACTAGCGGGATATAAACCGTACTTACTTAATTACTTATGCTATGGAATTAGGAACTTGAAAGTTCATTTCCAACTATGTATTTTGATGAGTACAAGGCATGTAACTCATCACTATGTAACATCCTGCGCTTTCTATTATCTTGATCCCTTTTGGACCTAATATTATCCTGGGTACTTTGTCTTCCAGCATCCTAAATTTCTTCTCGTCATGTAAGGTAAGAGCATATGTTTCATAAGCGTAAATAACAGCCAGTGAAACTATAGTTTAGTTTAGAATATACCGAGCTATATATTCCTGCTTCATTTCAGGACTGTATTGATTGAAATATAGTGTTTTTATTGTTAGTGCTACGCCTTTTAATTCTCGTTGCTACTACTCGCAACTTACACTATTTTAAGAAGTGAATGTGAGTAAAGTGAAGAGTAATTACATTTTCCGGCACTCGATTATATAAAGAAAGAGAGAATCGCACTTGGAAAATATCCTGCAGCTCCCTTTCTCCAACAATCCTTATTGGGGGGGGGGGGGGA
>CABFVX010005477.1:28748-50500 GCA_902151425.1 Timema shepardi
TGGGGGGGGGGGGGGGATAATACATCCAGTTCTGTCCGCTGTATGTAGACTATTAGCCGCTCTGGCCGCACTGAGCGTTGCTCAGGGTACGCCAGGAGGTCGTCTACACGTCGTACCAGCAATGAGATGATGTGAGGATAGTGATTATTGGATTGTGGAGCTGGTGTGAGTCTTAACATAACTTAAGTCAAATTTATCTAACCCGGGGGACCGTTGGGATCACTCCCTTTAAGGGAAAAATAACCTAGGTATAAGCAGGGAATTGAATCAGAGACTCCTGGGATCGTAGACAGGTGCACTGACTGCTAAACCACGGGGCTGGTTATCTTACCGGTGAAATTTAATGTTTAATATGATAAGAAAGCAGGAGCTTTAGTTATTAGGAGTTCACTATGAATTCAAACGTCTCATCCACTATAATTTCGATCCTGTGTGTTGATAAATTCACTGTTGTGTTGTTTTTCCCCATTTTAAACGCTAAATGCATTTACATTTTGATGGTTGGTAGTGACGAGTGAGCTGAAAATTTGATTAAATGTTTCCTTCGTTTACCCTGAAGGACAACAAGCTTACCTTGCATTATTCTACTATGGTGTAGCTTATAAGATAGGGTCATAGTGTAGTACGTCAAGGTGAGATGGCTACTTTTCAGAGTGAATGGAGTGTGCCTACGTTTGAAAGAGTGGTAAACCATTTAGGAATAGCCACTCTCATTACAGACAATCGAGATTCCAACCCCGACCTCCCCAGCATCGGCAAACCCTTTTAAGTGAGACTGACATTTAGTCCATGTGTTCACCAACAAGGATGCATTGTAAAAAAAAACTCAGTAGTATCCAGTAGTGTAAAATTATACTTTAGTATAGAAATCAAAATTGTAACTTTTAACTTGACGCTTTATTACTAATTTATCCATGGTGATAATAAATATCCTGTGAATGGTAATTCTTTATTTACCACACGAAGCACGGTGACATTTATGATTCTTTATTAAATAATGAAATAATATTTCGATACCAAATTCAATAAACACATGAACTAAAAGTAAAACTCATTTAATATGGTTATCTTGCGACGGGGAAGTTCCGGTTGATTGTACTGAGGTACAAAGGTTGATATTTACGACAAGGTCACTCAATCTCCCTCCAAGTAAATTTCGGGATTATCTCCTCTAAAATTTATCTACAAAATCTCCGGCCTATTAGCGTGATTAGGCGCGCATGACACGTACAAAGATTGAAACGGGGTGCAAAAAATAGTTATTAATTGATATCTTAAATCCAATATAAAAACTAGTTTAAGCTTAAACTACATTTAGCATCCTTAGTTTATGGGCTTGGGAACTCAAGAGTTCATTGCTACACTTCCACAAACTCCGCCACCTAGCCCTATCTTGAGATAGTTCTATCCAGTCCACCTCATTACACCTTATACTTTTCTCTAGATAGTTCTGTCTAGTCCACCTCATTACACCCTATGTCTTTCAGGTCCATTTTAATACTATCCTCCCGCCTACGTTTAGGTTTTACTAATGGTCTCTTCTCATTAGGTTTGGCATTCAATACTTTGAACTCAATTCATGTATACATATATATTTAATTATATATAATTCTTTTATATTCATAGGTACAGTACATGTATAAATATTTATACAGTACATATATGAATATACGTAGTACATACATAAATATATCTTTATATTTATATGTAGCATGCTTTTGGATTTAATTTCCTTGTGTGAAACCATCGTAAGTATTTTAATAAAATATATTAACGGTGTTTTCGGAAGACTTCCTCCGGATGCTTCTCTAGGATTGATTGGAAAGCCCTGTCCCCATAACAGCTGGTTGATCTACTTCTCTTAGTAAAGTGAGCAGATAATTCAGGTATCTACGACTGTGGTCCCTCCCTAGTATGTATTCTTCTCTCGTCCCGGTTCGGTTACACCGCTGGTTGATCTACTTCTCTTAGTAAAGTGAGCAGATAGTTCAGGTATCTACGACTGTGGTCCCTCCCTAGTATGTATTCTTCTCTCGTCCCGGTTCGGTTACACCGCTGGTTATGGATGTTTTCATTTCTCTCCATCAATAACCCTCATTCCCCTGTACCCAACATATATTCTCTTCCCCGGAACGTATTTTCAGTGTCTTTTCTCCCCCTATTTTTCAACCTCCCACGCTTCCCGTCCTACACTCAGCTAGGACGGCGCCGACGCCTTGCATCCAAATTCTCACCCTCGCCCTCCTCCTTTCCCCTCTCGGCGCTTTGCAAACAAGGGGAGCATTAGACCGCTCTTTGGTTCTCGACCAATAGTCTGTCGAATCTGCCCGTGACGATCGTTGTGGACTTCGGGGCACGATCTCCGACTGTTGCGTCGCGGGTTTTGTGTCAACCGTTGGGAAGACAAAACACTGGCGCGACAAAGCCAAGTTGAAGACAATGAGCCGGTAAAACACCTGTGGTCCGTTAACATCTTGCGATGAGCGATTAAAGAGAATTTTTTAGATTTGAATATTACGGATTTATATATACATTGTTTGTAAAATTTTAGGGTGGGTACCAACTTTCATTTCCAAAACAAATTAATCAATCAAATTAAGAAGGGTTGGAAGTAGATTTTTGAACTACTTTTAAAACTTAATCCCAGTGTTAAGCGCACCATGAACCCAAATGTCTTTCTCTGAATTTAGGTCAAAATTAGAGCAAGAAGTGTATTTTTTCAACTCGTAAAGTTTGTTAAATGAGAAGGAACGTTTATAACACTAGACTAGTTCAAATAAACACGTGTGAACGAAGAAAAAAAGAATGTTTGCGATGTTACTGAATTTAAAATAATTAATGTTTATTGAGGTTTACGCTTGTGATATTAAATCAAAGTCATCCTTGTAAAAATAACTTGATATTTCTACTTAATGAACTACACTATCTTAATATGGTGTATTATAATACATACATACTAGGTAGCTAAAACTATATGAGAGTATGTTGCGAACCATTATAGTACTTTATTGGTATGTAATTCAAATAGATTGATAATGTATCACGTATTTAAATAAACTTTTAAATTTTTGATCGAAAAAACATATTTCAAATATGCTATGTTTGAGTGAAATTTTATGTCAAATATTCGCGAGTATTGTCTGCAATAAAAGTGTTCGAGGATGCAGGTAACAAACATGACATGGCCGTCTAACCCACTTTTCATTGAAAACTCAGTCTAGCATAGCCGACAACCTGTTGAGTTGTCTTAGCGGCCGATAATGTTAGGCATTACGTGTTCATCAGTTGAACATGTTAAGATACCATTTTAAATGTCACACTATTAACGAAACTGGAATTTTAATATTTGGTAACTTCATGATCATGCTTACTAGCCACTTGTTGTAGGCTCTGGCCTCGAGACTAGTCTTTATTGTAACAATCAATATTTATATTTGGTAAAATGCTTAGTTAATTAATAAAATAATTCACTACAAAGAAAGAAAATATTCATTAAAAATAATGTACTCTAAATTGTGGTTAAAAAATTCGTCAAAAAGCTACATAAAATTAACATAAATATATATAGATCCCATTAATTTTAGTACTGTTTTTGATCGATGCAAATATATAAGTAGCTAGCTAATGTTAACTATCTTCAACGCTAATGGTCGTGTTCAACTATTAGCAGTCTATTGCCAAATACCTGAAGATATATTAAAACTTACATCTCTTCTTTAATTTTCTATGTGAATGGAGTACAATGAATTTGAAGATAAATTACTGGTGCACAGAGAGATTTAATTCGTTCACTTCGTGCAAAAAATTACATTTATTCACATTAATAGGATCCGATTGATGACCCATAAATTCCATAAAATAGCTCGCATATTGTAGTTGACAGTTCGAATGATTGTATTTGACACAGAAATATATTTTAGTCAGTATTGTCCTTCATGGTTTGGTGGTTCTTATAAATAGTCTATATACATACTGGTCCTCAATCAACACCAAAAGTTTCACAGCACCTGACTGATTGATGTGTTCATTCCTTACCAAGAAGATCTGTTGATAGCTCAGGAATCTCCACTATATTTACCGAGGTGAAAGTTCAGGGACACATGCATTATATGCTAGCCTAAATCTAGAGAGAGGATCTGAGAAATCGGTAAATTAAGAAATAATAGGAACTGAACGATGAAATGTACAGTGGCTAAATAATACAAGCGTTTTCTCCGATTAATGGTCCAAGAAAAGGACTTGTGTTTTATTTAGGGGGGGCTCCTTCAGGATCAATCCTAGAAGACGATGTGTCGGAAATAATCTCGGACGTGTAATCTATCCGAGGGTTTGGAATACCTCCCGTCGAGAAGTCCGAGAAGACCTCACTTCTGCCCCCAGTAGCTGTTGCTGTCATCAAGTATGGGCTGCGAGCTGGGCAAGCTGGTGATGGTGCAGAGGGGCGGGGATGGGGAAGGAAGAAAGGACGCTTCCAACACGCCACCAGCCCCTGCCGCCCCGGACTCCCGCCTCCCTTTGACCGCCAAACAGAAGTACAGTATGATGGCGTCTTGGAAAGGCATCAGCAGGGCCATGGAGCCCACGGGCGTCTACATGTTCATCAAGTAAGCGACACTTTACTCACTTTAGTATACACTATTATTATTTGTGTCAATTTTGTTTTAGTTATTACGTTTAAAACAAAGGTTACTGGTGGCTTAATCTAAGGCGTAAGGATTAAAAAGTGCACTCTCATTTGCATCTAGATGGGATGGGAAAACCACAGTCCTTAATTGATAAGTGGAAAGCTACCCATAGTGCCTTCGGATAAAATTTGGACCTCAACCAAACCATCACCGGAAATCCAGTCTATTGCAAGGATGATGCCTTATATTGCGTGATACCTGGTGTGAAGGGTATAATTTAAGGGTTCTTTTTAACGTACTTTGGACTAGTCTTAAAGCTCTATGCCAACACCATCTGAAATATTGTTCAGGTTTGAATCAGAGTCACGTTGTGAGTGGTTTAAACATGATTGGAAAATAGGCAAGACGCGAGAGATTCAATGAGTGCAGTTCAAAGCACTAATTTCTTAACTTTTCCTCTACCAATGGTATTCCTTTTTTCCCCCTTTCTAAGGGTGGCTAACAAACTTTCCATTTTTTTTACTACACTCGTACCATCCCTGACCATCATGGCCTCAATCTCCTACACAGATACTGTCTTTTAATTTATAATAGTGATCTAAATCCTTAGGATCCCAGATAACCTGACATGGCTTAATAATAATAATAATAATAATAATAATAATAATCATAATAATAATAATAATAATAATAATAATAGAGCTCAATGAGCGCCATTTGCTCTTCTATTGACCACTCAATTTTTCTACAATATGCTAAAATAATGAGGTAATAATTATTATAAATTTAACACATACACTAAGAAATAAACTCACCAAAAGATATATGTAGACTTATAAAAATCAAGACACGTGTGACTCGCTGCTGTCCTGCCAATGGCTGTATGTTCGGGGAGATGCTCGCGGAGGCGTCCAGACTAGAACAAGACCGAACACGAACATCCTTTGATGCGACGGGTAAGAACCGACAACTGGTGGATCGGGGCCGAACAGAACAGCGAACACATTCTGTTACAATGTTCTGTACGGAAAACCGTCCACACGTGTCTCTAACATGTTCGTTGTTCTGTTAACGTCTAGGCTCGGCTTAAGGTAGTGAGAAAGTAAAATGGTATGGAACTCCGCCCTGAATTTCTCACTCCATTGTTTAAAAATGGAGATATTTACTCAAAGCTCGTAATGTATTATGTGCAACGAAATAATATACAAGAGTAAACCCGAGCGAAAATTGCGTTATACTTACGTTGAACATTTTTTGAATCCTGGATTTAAATTCTATAATTTTCTTTTTAAAGCATTAAGGTCCTCACTAGTATATTTGTACAGAAAAAATATATATTGGGTCCACAAGGGTCAATTCTCCGTATTAAAATTTCAATTTCCAGTTAAAATTTTCGACATTTTATTAGGGTTTGCACATATTATGATTATAGATTTTTTATTTAATTCTTCATTTAAAATTTATACCAATAAAAAAGGTAAATATTGAATATTGAGTCTAAAACAATACACATAGATCATTGCTGTACAAACATTTTCCCTAAGAGGTTAAAGAAAAAAGAACATAAGTCGTTTTAGAGACATACTTATTTAATTACTTTATGGCATAGGAGAATTATTGCGTTAAATCTTAAGTAGCATCTCTTTACAACTAAAACTCACAAAACTGTATTCATATATTTTCAATAACTAAGAAACTGTTGGTTTTATAGAAATATATTTAAAATAAAAGATTTTTTTAAATTTTAATAGTAATACAATTTTGCAATATAAGTTATTTAGTATCCTAAATAGTTAAGCAGACAAGGAAATTTCCGCTTCTGTAAAGTACCCTCAAAGTCATTTTCATATTTCATATCTCAAAAAGTTTCGGGGATGTGATAAAAAATGAGAATTTACGCATTAGACCGGGAACCTTAAATTAATTTTGCCGAAAAAATGAACGTAGCCATTTTGTTTATAATATTGATCAATACAAGAAATAAAAATTAATCAAAATCGTAAGAGCCGATTTTTTCTCTCTTTGCCCTTCAGTAAACTACCCTTACTTTTAGGGTCAGGTATCAAATTCCAAAACCCCTCGGAACAACTCTATGGAAACCCTTGATAGCAAGACTTATCCCAATCTGGGAAATAGTTTAGTTTCTACTCCGAAGTACAGACAGACAGACGGAAATTCAAAAACAACTTTTTAGGATTCGGGAGGTCATAAAACGTCAAAATTCATCAAAACCTCGAGTTATATTTTTTATGATCACAATACTTTCTCTACCTGTGAGAGAGTGAGAAGGTAATAAACGAAAGTTTATTATATCAGATACTCGTTGCAAACTATTGGACAGTGAACCTAACACTAAACACTCATCTCTAGCGCAGGGAGTAATTAGATAATACTCTGTGTGTATGTCTGTACATCGGGACTTACAATCTATCACAATACTGGAGTAGAAGGGAGGAAGGATATTTAGGAAATAAACACTCTCAGTGCACTCGAATGGAATTCAAAACTCAACTTACCCTTCCCCATATAACCAGATTTGACGAGCTTGATGCCTTTGTCCGCGAGCCCACTGATTCGGCTAATAGGGCGAATACATACACAAATACTAAATAAGGTTAGTCACTGGTCGGAATTGACCCAGAATCCCTTGAATATTTAGTTGCGCTCCCTTTTAACTCATTCACGGCAACTAGTAGCTCACAGTTGTTGGATGTAGTATGCGGAAATAATATAACTGTAATCAGTTGGTAGAAACCTCGCACGGCAGCTAGTAGCTCACAGTTGTTGGCTGTAGTATGCAGAAATAATATAACTGTAATCAGTTGGTAGAAACCTCGCATAGAAGAATTAATGGCAGCCTATAATCATAAATGTATCGGCAGAAAAACGGTTCCACATTTTCACGAGATAAATTGTGTAGTTATAGTTGAAATCTCATCAAGTTTTTCTTGGAGAACCCAACTCGATCTTTTTTAGATTCATTTTGATAATTACAAAATTTACAAAATAACACACTACCCATGATTTGTAGCAACACTAAAATAAACAATATTTTTGATTCGAGAAAGCGAAATAGACCCTACAATGTGAACTAAAATGGA
Source organism: Timema shepardi (assembly GCA_902151425.1). Lineage (NCBI taxonomy): Eukaryota > Metazoa > Arthropoda > Insecta > Phasmatodea > Timematidae > Timema > Timema shepardi. The sequence goes on from CABFVX010005477.1 coordinate 36,475, forward strand.
ATGGAGGAAAGGTAGAGATCAGATAAAATAAGCTAAGTAGGAAGTGAGGTACAAAGAAGACTATTAAATAAGTTAGGGAATAAAAAACAAGGAAGGAAGGGAAAGACTAAAAGAATCGGGAAAATAGAAAAAGTAATAGAATAAAAGGAAAGGAAGAGTTGGGCAAAGAAACAGAATAGAAGGAAAAGGATAAAGTTATGAATAAGATAAAAGTATATGAGAAAGGAAGAAAAAGAATAATATGAAAGAAGAAGAGAGAGTAAGTAAAATAATATTTATTTAGCACCACGTCTTACTACCCGTTTGGGTTATACGCTAGGATAATAATAAAAGGGGAGCAATTGTGGAGAAAGGAAAATAAGGAAACAGGGAATGAGAGGAAAAGTAGAGAATAGAAGGCAAGAGAGGAAGTTAAATTATGACAATAAAGAAAAGGAGAGAAGAAATACAATAATAAGATAGGATTTAAGAAAATAAGAGAACAAGGGATGAGAAGAAAACCAAGAAAGCAAGAAAAAAGATAAGAAATAAAATAACATGAAAAAGGAAATAAGAGGGAAAGAGAAATAATAATAAATAGTGGAAACAAAATAATAAAATAACAGCGAATGAGGGAATAAGTGAAAGAAACAAAGAAAAATATATGATAAAGTGGTGAAAAATAAAAGAAAAGAGGATAAAAGATTAACGAAAAGAAAGAAGATGAGATAGTAAGCAAGATAAACGCGAATGATAGAGGAATTAAGAGAAAAGGGGACTAGAGAGGAATTGAGAAAAAAGGGGAATAGAGCTAAATCAAGAGGAAAGAGGACCAGAGAGGAATTGAGATAGAGGGACTAGAGAGGAAGTAAGATAAAAGAAGATAAAAGGTCATTGAATAGTCGGAAAGCTAAGTTTATGAAACCCGAGTCTTATGGATACTGAATCCTCAAGGCTCTCCAAATATTTAGCCTGTAGTTGAGTCTCAGGTTAAGTGTGTCTCCTCTTAAAGGCAGCTGCCGCGAGTGTTAAGCACCTTGCTTTATTTTCAACTCGTGTCTGGAGAGTTTCTGGTTCACGTCGTGTTTAGAAATGTATCTGATTGTCTACAAACACCCCTTCCCTCAAAAGACCCACTACTAGCCCTGGCTTGTTTGTCTTTCCCGGAAGCTTCAAACGGCGGGCGCGGACGCATATTTCAACTCGGAAAGAGACCAGGGGGTGGGGAGTATCGCCCAAACATTCGCCGAACTCCACTCTTACCAAGATCACCGATGACGCGCATGGGTTGAGTTGAACGAACGAGTACACGAGGAAAGGTAGAGTAGGAGAATAGATTAGGAGATGAATTTACAGGTCCAGCGTCAGCCCTCAAAAGTGACCGACTTAAAACTTAGACGGAAACATTGGTTGAAATTATCAGCAATTGCCCTGAGCCTCACACTCCAAGGGTTCACACTTCCTCCAAAAAATATCAAATTCAATTGACAGCTTTTCTTTTAAATTCCGCATCAAATAGTGAACAGATAATTAACAGCTATAAGTATTCGCTTAGTTATATGATTCCATTCCAGATTCCTTAAAACCCTAACTTTACGTAATTTAACATTCTAAAGTAATTTAAGATTTACATTATTCGAGTATTGTACTGAGTACAGTAGAATACACCACCATTGTGTTAACACTGTCGGCCCACAGAAAACTAACATTTTGACGGTACAGAGAGTAGTATACTTATGTAACTTAATTTGTTTGCATTTAATAAAGTACAATCATGTAATGGGTAGATCAATATTGAATAAAATATGATAAATTATTAAGTACTCAACATAAGTACCAAGTACGTATCAATATAGGCCTATCATAACGACTTAATGTTAAAACTGCCTTACAAAGGAGGGTATCAGATTTTTTTCTGCCCCGGGCTTCACAATTTCTTAAAATGTCCCTGATGTAACCCATCAAGAAAAGCTTGCTATTATTATTTTTATTATTATTATTAGCGCCGCGTCTTACTGCCCGTTCGGGTTATATGCTCTTACGCTAATGTGTAATGGTAGGGTGATTGTGATATGAAATGGAGAACCTACAGTTTAACATGGGATCCGAACCACGGTGTAGTTCTGGCATTCCACACATTCACAAGTTTTGATTAATACACGTCTTGTCAGAGGTGAAGGAAGGGTTTGGTAATCAGATAAATCTGTGCCGGGACCGAGGATTAAACAGGCCACCTTAAGCTTGCTACTAAAGTTTCTTTTATACTTTCGGTGACCTGGTGGTCTAGGGGTAAGGTGTCAGACTTCTATGCTGGTGGCCGGGGTTCAATCCTCGGTCCCGGCAAATATTTATCTGATTACCAAACCCTTCCTTCACCTCTGACAAGACGTATTGTGAATGTGAGGAATGCCAGGCCTCCACCGTGGTTCGGATTCCACGTTAAACTGTAGGTCCTTCATTTCATCTCACAATCACCCTACTATTACACATTAGCGTAAGTGCGTACAGCCCGAACGGGTAGTAAGACGCGGTGCTAATAATAATAATTTTATACTTTCTTTGTTTTGTTAATTATTTTTGTTCCTTGTAGACCAACTAGTTCCTGGTATCAGGATTGATGACGAATTTAAAAAAAACTATTGCAAGACAGCTATTTGAAGTAAATATTTATGTCCTCAAATTTATTACAAAAACAAACTTTCAACCTTTCCAATTGGAGGTTAGAATGAGAGCTGTGTATAATAATACTGTACAGTGAACTCACTAGCCAACCTCTCTGGAGGCTAAAGTTAGACATTAGTGTTGTGCACAATCGAGTAAAAATAATCGGGTAACTCCATTGTTGTGTAATCGGTTGTACTCGATTCTTCCGGGACTACTCGAGTAACTTTACTCAGACCTTGTTAGTCTTTTATTTTCTCTTTTCTTACCAGCTAAGTGAGAAACGACCTTATTGGCTGGACCGTTTACCATGCTATTTCAATTTAAAATGAATATTCCCTTAGAGCTCATTTTCCCCCAACAGTTTCTGCTGCTAAGCAAAAATAGCCCATCATGGTGTTTAAACGTTGCACGTGCATTTTCAATAAAAAAATACCCGCATATATAAGGTACACAATCGAAAAGCATGCTAACTAATAGTATCACATTTCTTATTCTTTTTAAAAGTACTCGGTGAAAATTACTCAATTTTTACTTTCTCGCTTACAGGTAGAGGAGAAAGTATTATGATCGCAAAAAAAAAAAAATCCCGAGGTTTTGATGAATCTCGACGTTTCACGACCCCCGAATCGAAAAAGTGGTGTTTGACTTTCCGTCTGTCTGTCTGTACCTCCGACTAGAGCCTAAACTATTTTACCAATCGGGATAAAAATTTGTATCTAGGGTTTTCATAGGGTTGCCCCGAGGGGTTTTTGGAATTGGTTATCTAACCCTAAGATTAAGGGTAGTTTACTGAAGGGAAAAAAGAGAAAAAGTCAATTTTCCCAAAATAGGCTCTAACAATTTTGATTAAATTAAATTTATAAAAATTTATAAATATTAGAAGAAAAATGGCTACTTTCAATATTTCGGCAAAATGACTTTAAGGGCTCCGGTCTGATGCGTTAATTCTTATTTTGTATCATATCTCCGAAACGATTTGAGAAATGAAATTACTTATCATAACAAATATGTATATATATTTATAATACAAATATTTTAATCAAAGCATAATTTTATAAAACAAATAACTTTCAAGCTATACGCAAATATTTAGATTTTTTAACTTTTCGAACACAAAAGGTATCTAACCTGAAATGTTGATGGATGTCGACTCTCTAGACCCCCCAAACTCTAAAAAGTAGTCTTTACAATGCCGTCTGTCTGTGTGTTTGTTTAAACTTAAAATTAAGAGTGGTTTAATAAAGGGCAAAAAGAGAAAAAAAAGTCGATTTTGATTAACATTCTTATCTAGGTGTTGATTAAGATTATAAATATACTGGCTATTTTCATTTTCCCATGAAAATTACTTTGGGTACTTTACTGACGCTGAAATTTCCGTATCTCTGCAACTATTTGAGATACTAAATAACTTGTCATTGCAAAATTGTAGTACTATTAAAAATAAAGATCTTTTATATGAAATATATTTTTATAAAACCATCAGTTTCTGAGATATTGGCAAATATATTAATACAATTTTGTGAGCTTTAGTTTTAAAGAGATACTACTTGAGTTTTAACGCAATAATTATCCAATGCCATAGAGTAATTAAATATAAGTAAGTCTCTAAAATGTTATGTTGTTTTTCCTTAAACCTCTTGGGAGAAATGTTTGTACAACAATGATCTATATCCATTTTAGACTCAATAGTCGAAATTAACATTTTTTATTGGTCAAAATTTATAAATGAGGAATTTAATATCAATGCAATGGCATGAAGATTTGTAACACCTAATAAAATGTTCAAAATTTTAACCAGAAGTCGAAATTTTAATACAAACTGTTGTCCCTTTTATATCCAATAATGATTTTGTTTATCGGTCCAAACATACAAATGAGGACATTAATTCTTTAAAAATAAAATTATAAAATTTAAACCGGGATTCAATTTTTGTTACATAAGTATAGCGCAAATTATGCTTGGGTTTGTTATTGTGTCTAGCTAGACTACCTAAGACACACTGAGACCTCGCTGAGACTTCTTTTGGACAGCTCTAGTTAGATTAACTCTAGCTAAAAACTCTTCAGTGTACTCATACCTTAAGAATTACTCGATTGTGCCCATCACTACTTATACTCCACGACCACGCTAGAGAATCAGTCGTGGCGCCACGACTGCCCTGGTCCTCGGCGTAGCATGACGCAGTCACAAGGATAAACAACTACACTACCTTTTAGGTTAAATAGAGTGTACCATTTACCTGCCTCGGTGGCCGCACGGTCTAAGGAAACACTCTAGCAATAGAATGCACTGCCAATGATGTTAGGGCTCTTGGGGTTACAATAAATGTCGGGTGTGTTGAGAGTGTTTTTTTCCTAAATTGTTTTCCGATCTCTCTCCATGTAAATGCTGGTGTGATTCCTATTAATGTTCCCTTCCTCGTACCTAATACATTATCGCCATTAGTACATAATACGGTTAGTGAGACATGTCGGTAAAAAGCAAATAGAATGCACAATTAAAACCAATACAAGCGGCAATATAAATGTTGACTCCGAGTCACCGGAGGATGTTAGTTGTATAGAAGTGGCCTACGATCCCTCACGTCACTCTGTCTTAAACTATGAGTGATAAATTACAATGAGCACAAAACGAATCCGAACATCTAACGTATACAACATTGGTACGCTAAGAAAAGGGTTATAGGTTCGATTCCCATGCCCAGGTGTGATTTTTATTTATATTTAAATTAGACGAATTAGTTTTATCCCCAATGATCCCTAATGGGGTAAGGGTGTGGAAGGTATAATTTAGAAGGAATGTAGGCCCTATTCGTATCTACGTGAAGGGAGTTTGGCTATTTAGGGAGCGGAAGGGAGGGGGAGGGGCCTTGATACACTCAGTTGAGATTCAAACTCAAAACTCCCCCGCTACTGAGAAACTACACAATAATAGATTGACGCCTTTGTCCATGTGCTCACTGGTGCGGGAATTTTACAATAATTATTCATACTTTTTAAAGTTGAAACGTTTAAAACTAGTTTGTTAAACAAAAGGCCTATTAAAAACTCAGTGTAAGTACTAAGAGGTAGTGATAAGGATGTGGCTGACAGAAAATGTACCTACATTAGCACGGAGAGAATATTATTATTTCACAAATGAAAATAGGGGTAGTTAAATCTCAATTAAATAGGGAGCCAAAATCTGTGTTATATTATTAAAGAGGAAATTCATATTGTAATTGTAAAAATAAAGGCAAAATTAAATGAAAAAACGGCCCGGATTTAATGTTTCTAGATACAGGGCCTGTAAATACTGAATAATAAATAAAATTATTAAATCACAGCGAAAATCATGTGAAATAAAAACACAGGGAGAATCCTTATTTAAACCACGATCTCTCCATTAACACCGACCAAATAGAGCAATCTGAGTCCATCGCCTTACACTTCTTAAACACCACTGCGGGTTAGTTGAATTGTTGCTTTCTAACGCAACTTAAATTATTATTGCTTGATCTTTCTTTTCCTGTGAAATATTATTTTAAGTTGCTGCGCGTTTAAAAAAATAAACAAGTCAGAATGAAAATATTACACTAATAAGCTTTTTTTTTATAATTCCAAGAAAAAGGGAGGAGGGGTCACTATGAAACAAAAACCACCCGGCCGACCTATATATAGTCTGCCTATCATTTATTGACATTTTTCTGACATTTTCGAATTTCACTAGATTTTTATTTACACAGATTCTTACTTATCGTTCAGGATATTTGCATTTAACAACGATAGTGGGGTAGGGACGAATTTGCGTGGACCCGAGATATGAAACCATTCAGAATGAACCACCTCAGTACATTCAATTCTAATTCGAACTCAAGCAATGTTGGGTTAGTCAAAGCTCATAGAAAACGTTGTGCAGGACATGGGAAGTTTTATAATCGTGTTCAGGGTATTGCCTGACAAACTCAATGGGAAGACCTAGACGCAGATGTAAGGGTAACATTAGAATATACCTGAAAGAGAGATATAGGGTGTAATGAGGTGGACTGGATAGAACTAACTCAAGGTAGGGATAGGGTAAAATGAAGGGATCTGGATGAAAAAAAATTATATATATAACATTTATATATATATATAACATTTATATGTATACATAAATATCCATATACTATATATAGATACACATTTATATATAAACATATATATATACATATATGTATATAAACATACATATATATGTATATAAACATACATACATATATAAATATATATAAACATATAAACGTATAAACATATATATGTTTATAGACATTCAAGGGACGCCACCTGTTGTAATCACAGATAATGTTATAATTTATGTGATAATATCATCATTTATAAAGTCCCTAACAGACGTAGACTAAAACTGTTCATGGATAAAACAACGACTATTGTAATTACCCCTTTGGTTTTTGTTATAGCTTTATTTCGTGACAGTCTTGGCTCGTGTGAAGTCATTCATTAAATAGTTATTATGCATTCCAACTCATGTGTTCACGTGTTTCTATTTATCTGCTAGTTTGCCTGCAAATATTTATGTCCACCTGGTCACGCTCAAACCCTCTACATTGGAGTTTTCTACGCATTACACTTACCCCTCCCTCCTTTCCTCAACATTATTAATATAAACATTTTATTTGTGGCATTCTCAAAACAAAACAATATGTAATGAACTTTAAAAAATATTCTTTTTTTAATTCTTGGTTTTAATACACTTTCCTATTTGTTGAGGTACTTACTTTATTTGTTTTTGAATGGTGTGCATAATTAATTAATAATAATTAGTGTGTTTAGTATTCTTGTAGTTGTATAGTTTATATTGATGATCTCGGTGTTTAATAATTTGATGACTTTTGTAGAAATAGTGGCTAGTCAAATTAGTCCATATTGTTTGATTTATAATTTTTTTTCTATGCCCACTTCTACCTTCTATGTAAACATTTCAGCTATTCATAAAACAAAATTCTTAACAACTTAACTCTTGCTTTATGCGTTATGTTTATCAATTAATATGTGTCCAGAAGGGATCATAATAGTAGGCTACCACCGTTTTGTCAAACTTCCCGTGATAGTTACCATAGAGTCCCTGGAAGAAAAGGCAATCTTTCTTACAAGAATGTTGTGCAGTGTAGACTACATTACAGGCAGACAGACTTTCAACAAATAAGGGCAATTATTTGGGTGTAAATGACATACATGAAATTATGAAGTGTCATCTATTACCGTCTTTGGTTGGTTGTTAATATTTAACAAATAAATATAAATATTATATATATAACAAATAAATAGATAGTCCAAAACCTTAGCTAAGTCTGTGCAAGTCTGTATCCTTAGCTAAGGTTCCTGGATTCGATTCCCAACATGGCCAAAATTTTTATCAAGGTTAAAATTTGGGTTTACCTTTTTCACAGTGAGGATTTAATGCCCGGGGACTGGGTGTTGTGCCTGTCCTAGTCTTAAGTTAGATTATAAGGCATACGTAGAAGCTACAATAAGTCTAGCAAGCTGATAGTGGAAAACATATGGTTTGAATGAAAGTAAAGTAAAATAAATAAATATATACTGTATATATATATATATATATATGTGTGTGTGTGTGTTGAAACATTTGCCAATGTGGTAGTAAATTCTCCCCTAGGCTTTGAAATAATATAGGGCCTATATTCATGTTTTTTTAAAAGCCTGGAAATGGAACACATATCTGATCTCAGGATGAGTGTAACTAATTATTTTCACAAATTATTCTCAACCACATGCTTATTTTTAGCGAGGAGTTTGCTTACAACATATCCTAATTATGTTATTAATTTTAACCAAGGTTATATTTTACAATACATACTCACAATGCAGATAGTTTTTACCTTTGGTGTAATTTCATCTTTTGTTCTTTAAATTGAGGAACACTTTTTTTTTAATGCTAAGCATTATTTTATTAATTTTCAGTGTTTATTGGCACCCTAGTGGCCTATCTAAATATAATTACATCAATGGAGTAAGGGGGAGAAATGTAGAATTTAGAAGAAACGTAGCTGCATTTGCGTGGAGGTAAACTTAGTTGGTTTTCTAAGCTTGGCCTTCCCACCACCGGTAACCCCAAAACTGATGAGCTTGACGTTTAAGCCGCGTTTCTAAGGATGGGGGTGATAGTCATCTTACAACATGTTTGGGCTCTAATTATCTTTTGACCTTTCTAAGAACACATGTTAAGAAAGTGTATTTCTAGTTATTGCACTGATCTTCAACTGGAAATAATTTATGTAGCTCTAAATATTACAATTATGTATCATAAATTTAAGAACGCCTTATTTGAGTGCTATGAATCAGACCAGAAAGTGTGCGTGTACATTCACTTTAATTCAATTTTTAGTATAATATGTGTATCAATTTGGATCAAAAGTTTTATTTGAATTCCAACTTTTAAATTTTTATCGTAACATCTTTTTAGAAGAACGAATTTTAGCTTTTATGTGTGTGTGTATTAATACCTTACGTTTCACTTTTTGGTTCAAATAATGATAAGCTCTTATTTTTAAATGTTGGCCACCCCTGTTCCTGATAATACGAGCTACGCGAACGAAATATATATTTACCTTTTTTTTAAATCACCGCGTCTCACCCGTTTGGTTTAACTCGCGTATGCACTAATTACACTAATGTGTTAGTAATGAGGAATGTTGAATTAAGAGGATGTTTACCCGCATTGGCTTGGAGGGAAAGTGGAAAACCGTTTAGAAATGATCACCATCAGTACAACCGACCAGGGTTCAAACACCTATCTACTCGTCTAAAATACTAAAAATGTAGTCCTTTAAAGTAGATTTATCAATAATGCTTAAAAATATAAGGAAAGGTTAACATTAATAAGGAGTATTGACTTTTTAGCATAAAGTATCAGCGTTTTTTTAGGAAGTAATATTATTTTGATAACTTTATGATTTTTAAATTTTGTATTTTATTAATTAAGTTTTATCATTCAATACTTAAAAAAATAACAAAGGCTTTAGTAATAAATAAAATTAAAAATAATAATTAAATATTATTCTAATGAAGTTCCTGATATAAACAATAAAAAACAATGATGTTGAATAAAATAAATGGTATCGTGCAACATACAGAAGTTATCTCTCTATCTTTTATCTTAAAATAGAGACGTTAACTAAATATTCATACGATTTGTGTAGCGAGATGATATATATTGTTGCAGAAACACTTCACAATTTCATATTTCGAAATGCTCCATATATATGTGTGTGTGTGTTCGGTGGTGCATAAAACATCAAGATCCGTTGTAATCTCGAGATATAAAACTGTCACGAATACAATATTATTTCTCTTAGCGAGAAAGTAACAAACAATTTGTTCAAGTCTTACAACACGTCTGACTGAGCTGGTAGGAGGGACGAAGGTAGAGTCTAGAGTCATGGTAACGCATTTATTTTGGAGAGGTACAAGGGTGTTTATTCAGTCATATGTATGTTACTAAAATCTCCGAAATAAAGAAGGGTTTGGTAAATTTTGGTACATTGGGTGTCTCAAAAACAAGGATTTTCAACCTTTTTCAACTCACGCCGCACTGAACAGGGCTCTATAATTGGACAAGGCCTACCGTCAGTTTTAAAGGTAGATTTTATATTTATGTTAAGAAGTTCAATAGCGAAAATTCTATTAGTTGCGTTATTTTGAAAAATAATGTTGAACATGAATTTAAAAAGATTAAATTTTTTAGTAACATTTTCCCCTCGCTTCTTTTTGAATCTGCCCTCAAATTCCCGGGGTAGACCTGCTGAGCCATCGTGGCACACCGGTTGAAAAATAGTGTTGTTTTTACAAAACAATAAAACATTCACACTAATGTGCTGTACACCTCACATAACCTGTACTTAGACTCTAACAAAAGGTTAGAATTTGGGCGAGTACAAATCACATTGTGTACCTATAACACAAACTTGGATGGACACAATGTACCCATGTAGCCTTCCATGTTTCGACGCTACTTGTAGAATTGATAGGAAACGTACCCGCATTTGCGGGAAGGCAATGTGAAAACTATTTAGGTGAAAACCACCCTTGGTTCAGCCGGGCGAGATTCAAACATCGACCAAGTCATCATCAAGAAAGAAGACCAGACGTGTCTGTCATATCAGTCCGCGTTCCCACCTATGTGGGCAGTTAACGACATTGCCTTCTTTGGGATTTCGAAGCTATTTAGTGAAGCGGGCTGCATCGTAGCTTGACGCACTTAACCATTCTAACCACTAACACTAATATGCCAATGCACAAATTAGAAAGAGAAGGAAGAAAATGAGCAGTTCACCTTATGAAGACTCTCGTCTCTTGGTTGATAACACTTCCCCCTTCCTTTGACGAGTCCAAACATTCCCTCTACAATCTGCACCTGAACATAATACTTCCAGGTACTTTTCCAATCTCCATCCTGGCAGGAAGATTTTTATAACTAGACCAAATAGCAAAAAAAACTTCTCCAATATAAAAAAAAAAATATCGAGACACTGTAAGACTATTTTAGAATTTATGGTTTTGGTTTCAGTATTATTTAATTTTAAAACTTGCCGAATAAAACGTAAATAAACTTACACGGGAAATTATATTTTTATTTGTCGTGACGTCACAGGTTGGCAAGTCCTTAAATTCTTAAACAAAATATTTGTTTGCAGCCCACAATTAAATTCAATTACACGCAATGGAGGTTTTGTACCAAGTAATTGTAATGTAATAAATAATGTCCACAGCAGCAAACTGTACTATTATTATGATTACTTTATTTTTAAAGCGCGTGAGAGGAGCGACACGGAAGTGCTTGTCACACAATGGAGGAGTAAAACTCGTCCGCGTGGAAACGACGAGTTGGTTGGGGTGGAGGACATACAGTCAGACGGGGGAATAATAAATGAGGGACTACTAATGAAGTAAAAACTAAGGGTGGGTAGGAAAAGGTTGAAAGTGTGAAATACTAGAAAATAAAATGATAATGAGATGTAAAAGAATTCGGGGAGTGACGATAGAATGTTTGAATATAAGAAAATACAAATTTTGTTTTTAAATATGATCACCCCTATAATAAATAAAATTATATATATTTCTGGAATGCGAGATTTTAATGACTTTAAATCAGTGTTGGTGGTCGTAATTGGGCTTCCTATAAAGATAAGGGTTTAGTAATTCATAGGTAAAGCATCTTTATAGGGTGTTTATAAGCTCTCTGCCCAAATTTAAACCACATCTGTGAGCAGAAAGAAAAATAAAATACTTGTAAAATAATTTTTAGAAAATTAATCTTGTATTACTAAAATGTAAGTTGAGGTTAGTCGCAACAACGCCGAGAATACGCAGCTCTAAGTACGTACGTGTATAGTAAGTGGCATATTGTTAGGGGTACTCTACATCTTGTCCTGTGGACGTGTGTGTTGGTCACAATCGCGGCCGGAACTTCTAACCGCCTAATTATATGCAACTTGCTGCACACGTGCGTGCTAACAACTGCGTAATCCAGGCGTTGTTGCGACTAAATTCAACTTTAATTTAATAATACAATTTGATTTTTCCGGACATTTTCATACTAGGGTTTTTCTCTTTCTTTCTGCTCACAGATGTTATGGTTTAAGTTTCGGCAGAGAGCTGATAAACACCCTTTATATAAGAAGTTCATTCGGTGTCTGTCTGTCCTTATTTTCACAGCAGACTAGACCACCGATGATGGGGAGACCGAGGTTCGAGTCTAGGTCGTGTGTAATGAGGGTGGTTTTCCAAAATGGTTTTCCATTCTCCTTCCCCGAAAATGGGGATACATTTCATATTCTTATAGCCTTACTAATCCATAACCATTATATTAATTACTACATGAGCTTATAAACCGAACGGGTAGTAATATGCGGTGCTTAAAATAAATAAGAATAAATAATATTTATCCAAGTCATATCTATTATTACTATTATTATTACTATTATTATATTACGCTCCTTACTTTATTTAATATTTTAGCATGTTTTCTAAAATTGTATAATATATAGAACTTAAATTAAATATCATTAGTACTAGAACCACGTCTTACTACCCGTTTGGTTAATACGCACTTAAATGAATTAATCCCGTGTGATGCCCTTATATATAGCTCATACATGTTAGATAACAGCCGAGATAAGAGTTGACATGTATTCACTCAGTTCTAGAGATGAAACTTGGTATGGGCGGTATGGATTATGCCATATTTATGGGGAAAATCCAAAACCTGAACATTCTAAGATGGCGGCCGCGATGTATCGTAATAGCCTGACAATGCCATGGACTTTAATACTTGCTATTTTTATAAATGTCTCTGTCATAAAATCTTACTTAATAAGGCTGTTCAAGAAAGTTTAAAATTATTTCTGGCATTTCGTTTTTTGTTGTAAAACCACTAATTATTGTTCTTTATTAATTATAAAATGTGTGTTCTTAGATAACAATTTCCGAGGACTTTTAACTAACATTTCAATTGGTATAGAAAATAATTATGGGGTGTTTATTGAAACTTATTCAGGTTTTATTATAATTAATAATTAATATCTCAATAAATAATGAGAATATGTGTATAGGGCTATAGCAGTGAAAATATTAGAAAAGGTTCTCAACAATGTTTATTTTAAAACCAAAGTTTGTAAATCCAGAAGCAAAATAAAATAAAACTCACATAAAATTCAAAACTCACTTAAATAGCCTTAAGAACGGGGATAAATTAGTAAACCTAGGTAAATTAACCTAAATGAATAAACACTTATAAATAGACATGAGAAAGAGGTTAGGCTTACAATGTATCATTGTCCGTTTATTTATTCACAATATTAAATTGGTTTGAATATGAAATAATCCCTCAAAACAATTATTTTTACTATTCCTTGAATCCCATAATTCCCGAGCAAACGTCTGTATTGAAAAGGTAAAGAAAGGACTTTTCAAGACTAAGGTCTCATTTAAATTCCAATACCCCCCTCGTAGTTTCCTCGCTGCGCACACAAGACAGATTACAAGGGCCGTGAAATGTGGGAGGTGAGGTAGAAGGTTGCGGTATGCGTGTGACAGAGCGCGATAGGAGTGGGCTGTGGGTTTGAAACCCTCCCACACTCTTCTCAACTGTGGGGCCAACTTAACTGAATTATCACTAAATGTTGTTAGTTAGAATATCCATTTGAACAAGCAATTAAACTCTACAGTTTGGTTGACAATCGAGGTGGGTTCATGGGAGTAAATTAAAACTAGAATTTAATTTTCTTAGAAAGGGCCTTCGTTATCTAACATCTTAAAAAACTACTAGATTTGAATTCACGTATTCATAAGTCAGGCAATCTGAAATGCAGCAGTCACTTTATAT
>CABFVX010005478.1:13387-37667 GCA_902151425.1 Timema shepardi
GTTGTACGCACTTACGCTAATGTGTAATGGTAGGGTGATTGTGAGATGAAATGGAGGACCCTACAGTTTAACGTGGGATCCGAACCACGGTGGAGGCCTGCCATTCCACACATTCACAAGATGTCTTGTCAGAGGTGAAGGAAGGGTTTGGCAATCACCCGCCTCGGTGGCGTAGTTGGCTAACGCGCTTGTCGTGTTGAGCTCGACTGCTGAGGACGAGGAGATCGAGGTTCGAATCTTGGTCGGGTGAACTGGGGGTGGTTTTTCCTAAATGGTTTTCCACTCTCCCTCCACGCAAATGCGGGTTCACTTCCTCTCATTCAACCTTCCCAATTCCTAATCCATTAGAGTAATTAGTAGTTAAAGCGTATAACCCGAACGGGTAGTAAGACGCGGTGCTAAATATTATATTATTATATTATTTTGGCAATCAGATAAATCTGTGCCTGGACCGAGGATTTAACCCCAGACCCCCAGCACAGAAGTCCAACACCTTACCCCTAGACCACCAGGTTGCAGATGTGTCTATAGAATCCGCTGATATGATCGAATATGAAGCTGAAAGATGGCCTTAAATAAACTCCAAATGACTTCAAGACGCATTCAATTTTCATAAATAAGCCGTATAAGACCACTTCAAATAATTTTTAAAAGCATTCAGTTTTAAATAAATTGTTGAAGAAGGACCATTAAAAATAGATTATACAGCCCCATCCAAATTTTTAAAAATCTGTTGAAGACTACTCTAAATAGGGGCATCCGATTTTCCAAAATTTATCATAGGGGAGCTGGGGCTAGAAGGCTAATCCCTAAACAATTTTTTTCCTGCTTGTACCCCCACCACCCACCCGTACACAAATAAAGTTCCACCCCCACTGGTCTCTAATTTATCTCAATTTAAAAAGCTTTAAACGAGATACGAACGTGAGTCCCCATAACTGTAGAGAGGAACCGCAGACCACCTCAGCAATGAAAGGTCGCGTCGTGTTGCGCACTATATCGTTGCGAGCAGGACAGTAAGCGCCGTTGTGGTCCGTAGCCTCGTATCCAGAGTTCGACACCAGCTTGGAGGCAACGACCTCCAAATGACCTTGCCTCGTTCCGTCAAGGACACGCTGCTATTATCGTCCATCTCGGTTTGCAGCTGCATAACTCAAACCTCCACCGCCAGGTAGAGCGGGAGAGGAGTGGCAGGGGTAAGAGAGGAGAGAGAGAGAGCTCTGCACTCGTCTTTTAGTCGAGTTATTCGAGTATGATGAACTTGCGGTCTTTACAAGCTTTACATACCTAACTCATTTCTAGTAAAGGACGAGATATCGATATTTCACTCATTTCCAGTACCCAGTGGAATAAAACAATCGATATTTTCCTCATTTCTAATACAAGAAAAGTATCGATACTTTACTTATTTCTAGTAGTGATATTGTTATTGTTACTCATGTCTAGTATAGATGGAAAAGTAGCGATGAAAGTTAATAATGGTACCTATTTAAAGAATAAAAAACGGGGAATGATTTTATCTGAATACCATATTTTTTATTTTCTCTTGACACATCAGAGAGAAAGTATTGTGATCGTAAAAAAACAATTCGGAATAGAGATTTTGATAAATGTCGATGTTTCATGACCCCCTGAGACCAAAGAAGTGGTTTTTGCAACGCCGTCTGTCTGTCTGTACCTCGGGCTAAAGCTGAACTATTTTACCTATTGGGCTAAAACTTGGTACCTATCTGAGGTTTTCAAAAGGTCCCCCCGAGGGGTTTTTGAAATTAGATATCCAACCCTCCGATTAAGGGCAACTTACTGAAAGGCAAAAAGAGAAAAAGCTAGACTTTCTCATAATTCGCTCAAACGATTTTGATTTTTTTTAAATGTATATATATATATATATATATATACCAGGGGCTCTTAAACTATGGGTCGCCATAGCTTTCAGGATGAGTCACAGTAGCTTCAAAAAAATATTGAATTATTAAAAAAATGGGTGTAGTCTGTGATGAAGTACTCAGCAATGAGTCACCAAAGCAAAACAAGCTAAAGAGGCACCTTGAAATTAAGCATAGGGCTTTAATTACCAAAGATGGGAGTTTCTTCGAAAGAAAAGAACAAACAGTAGCTGAAGAGACAACGTCTTGACACTGGAAATAAGGCTATTTATTCTGTCCGATAAGCCGCTCTTGCTTCTTACCATGTTGCTTGGAGTATTGCAAACCAGAAGAAAGCACACATAATTGGAGAGGATTTGATAAAACCGGCAGCAATATACATGGTTCGTATGACCTGTGGTGATAAAGACCGCTGTCAAATTATAACTATTCGTAAACGTATTCATGACATGTCAATTGGTATTAAGAGACAAGTAATTTCAGCCATCAAAACTGGTGGGCAGTTTAGTCTACAACTCAATGAAACAACTGATGCAAGTGACGACTCTTAACTCATAGCCTACATACGCTATGCTGGACCTAACGAAATGGAAGATTTTTTTTTGCCGTCCACTTACCACATCTACTACAAAGAGAGGACATTTTTTATTTAACAAACTAATTTTTTTTAAGAAAAGGGGTTTTCTTGGACTTAATGTCACAGCGTTTGTACTGTAGGTGTGCCAGCAATGCTTGGGGCACGTCAGGGATTCTCTGCAAGAGTAGAGGAAGTTAATTCGCAGGTAAAAGTGATTCATTGTCTTCTTCATAGGGTTATGTAAGAGGTTGTTCAGGTCATCAATTTTAAAAAAAAGCAAGGTCACTTAACAAGATATTTAGCCAGATGTGCTTAGAAATAGGCTCTGAGTACACCCATTTGTTGTATCATTCTGAGGACAGGTGGTTGTCTCGAGGGAATGTTATTCAAAGAGTTGTATCCCTACGCAAGAAGATTGAAATATTTTTGTCAGAAAAGAATCGCCCTTTGACTTATTGGTTTTCTAAAGAAAAGTGGATGGTGAATTAAGCCTACCTTTCAGATATACTTGTGAAACTTGGTAAGTTGAACACCTCAATGTAAGGTCACGATCACACTGCCATTGGCCTAACAAAGAAATTGACAGCATTCAAAGGAAAGTTTAAACTGTGGGAAAAGAAAATAGAAGAAAATAAGATGACTTCTTTCCCGACTTTAAACCTGCTTCTGAAAGATGGAAGAACTGATCTAGCAGAGGTTAAAAATGTAATAATTTGACATTTGCATAAGTTAAAGCTCAAGTTCAATCGCTATATTCCAGAAGTTATAGCTGAATACAGTTGGGTGTGCAGTCCATTTAACATTGGCGTTGAAGACTCACCTGAACATTTCTCAGACATTACTGGTCTCCAGGAATATCCCATTGAAGTTCAAAGCGATGAAGCTTTGCGTCGCAATTAAAAAAAAACTGAGTCACTATGTGCATTTTGGATGAAACTGAATAAAGAAAAACCTATTCTAGGGAACGAAATTATGAACGTGTTACTTCCGTTTTCGACTACTTACCCATGGGAAGCTGGCTTTTCTACACATTTTGTCAAGAAAACTAAGATTAGAAGCAGACTACAACCAGAGCCTGTATTGAGAAGTAGCCTTTCAAAGATACGACCACAATTTGAAGACCGTTCAGCAATAGTGCAAGGTCAAGTATCTCACTGAACAAATGTAAATAATTATTTCTGGAATTTTGTTTTGTAAAAGTTTGAATTTTCAATTACTACTACATATTATTTGTCACAAAATATGTTTATACCGGTACTCATGCCTTCCCAATATTGAGTTGTCCTACCTAACATCCTAACAATAAATAATTATTAAAGGAGCTACCGTTACATTACTGTATTTAATTTATTAAATTCAATACTGGAAATATTTTCTTAATTCTACTATTACATATTTTTATAATTGATTATTAGAAAATATTACCGCTTTATATAGGCTCTAGTAATAAATAATTACCGCACTTATTTAAATTATTAAATTAGTACCGTTTAACTTCAAAAGAGATTCATGAGTCTCGAAGTTGATAGTCTGTTAATTTTGGACCTTGGCCAAAAAAAGTTAAAGAATCCCTTATCTAGGCACTGTTTATCACTAGAAACAAGATGGCAATTCTCATTTTCTCATGAAAATTACTTTTAGGGTGCTTTACATCTCGAAAATTGTACAATTGTCCTAATTTCTCCGCAACGAAATAGCTTATCATTGTAAAGAAATATATTTTTATAGAACCAATAATTTCTTAGCTATAAGCAAATAAAATTAATACACTTCTTATTTCAGGTATTAGAAAATGAATTTGATTCTTATGCTCTTTGGTGAACAAAGATGTTTCTCTTTTCTCAATTTTGCTTTAACAATGTTCCTAGTTCCTAGCTACCGTGAGTAAATAGCAGTATATATTATTATATTCATGATCTTTGGTGTAGTGTTTCTACAACAAATAAAAGAGTACTATGAAAAATGACCTGTATTATACATTGTGACAAAGCAGTCAAGCAAAGTGATAAATATATGCTAATTTATCATTTTGTCAAGCAATAGCTAATTAATATGTCGTGTATCACATAGATAATTTCTCCTAACTATTTCCATTTCTAATGTTTAAATTTCTTAAAATCATCATTTTATAATATATTTTTATACATTAATTTGAAATAACATTGATTTTCTTTAGATTTGAAGATGGTGAAAAATCACTGAAACATAGAAGAAAAACTAAAACGTATATAAAATAAGGAGAAGGGAATAAAAATAGTTAACAATAAGATATAACCAAGCTATCAATAATCATACATTGATATATCTCATATATATATTCATAAAAATTAGCGAATAATGCCAAAATGCCAGATTATCTTATGTGTGTAAGAGAGAGAAAGATACCTGAAAGTTTCTTTCTCTCTTACACAATGGTGTGCCGACGACAGCTCGAAAATTTTAGCCGCAGATCTCCATTCTATTATTTTATAGAGATCAATGGGACATAAACATGCCCATTGCCAAGGACCAAAGTGTGACGCTCAAATTTATCGTCTGCTTCATTGTGGGGGGACATATTTAACAGTTTCTTTCAATGTTCTTATGTGAAAACATATCTCTGATTAATAAAAGTGTTATTGTTTGAAAATAATGAAGTAGTATACCACACTTGACTGATGAAACATGTATATTAAAGGATATACAATTCAGTTTTACACGTAATACTGTACAAACACGAATCAAATCTTTAATATATTTCAATATGTAGTTATCATTCATGTTGCTTACAGTAGGCCAAGACTACATTTATATTCTAACTCTCTCACAATCTAGTTTTCTCTCTCTGAACTAATCTCTCCGTTTTAACTTTTACTCTCGAGCTCTCTCTCACATTCCCTCACAGTTTCTCTCTCCTTCACACAATATCTTTCCCAAAATTATATACTCTTTCTTTCTCTTTCTCTCTCACACACACACACACTCACACACTTTATCACTCATTCTTCCTTATCTATTAGATTTATCTTGCTCTCACACACACAAACACAAACACATACACTTTTTTTTCTCTTCTGCCAGTATTTATCTCTCTAACACATACACATACTCTCACTATCACTCGCTCACACTCCATCAATCATTCTCAATTGCCCATTCTCAGTCTCCTACGCTCACTTTCTCACACTTCACTCACACTCTTATTCTCACTATCACATTTTATCACGCTCTCCATCATAAATCATATATATATATAAAAAATTTGATAAGCCCGTTTCCAGTAATAGAAATTATGAGGAACTGACTGAACAGAATATGACAAACGAACACTCATTTAAAGAATAAGTTTTCAGGATGGCGGCAGAAATAGTGCCCTTAAATTAAAACCCAATTTTCCATCTTTTTTCTTCTCTGTGGACAGTGGTTCATCTCTACAATCATACTTTATTTACATCACCATGGAAACCATGATTTGTATATAGCTGCATATTGGTAAATAAAATATTTGTCTTTGTTTAAAATTAATATCAGCTCAATCTTACTTGAATGGTTTGTGTAACTAATAGATAGATATTTGGGTGAGGGGTCATTTTAAAGTTCTTATTGGGGTGTGAAGGGGAAAAATATACGTTTTGATTCAAATTACACACCGAAAACTAAATATCTAAGAAATGTTGATAGCCTTTGACGAGTAAACTTTTAACTAAAAAGTGAATGAGGGCTTATTATAGAGATCCTTTCCCAATAAAAAGTTTAAAATACATTTTAGTCCAATAATCTGCAGCCATCGCTGCAACGACCAGCTAATTAGTATATAATGCTACTTCCTTCTCACACTTCTCTGGTTGAGAAAAAAATAGTAATTGTAAAAAAAATCAAACTCGAGATTTTGATGGATGTTGACGCTTCATGACCCCCTAAATCCGAAAAAGCATTTTTTTTTTTAAATAATGTCAGTCTGTGGCTTTGACTAAAGACGAAACTATTTTATCAATTGGGCTAAATCTTAGGATATGGGGTTTTCATAAGGTTTCTCAGAGTATTTTTTTTTTAAATAATCCATCCAACCCTAAAATTAATGGTAGTATTTTTTTTTTACTTAAGGGTGGAAAGAGAAAAAAATTGATTATATCAAACTTGATTCTATTAAAATATGTAAATATGTATGGTTTAATATTAAAACAAAATGGAAGTTCTCATTTCCTAATGAATATAACTATGAGGGTAATTTACAATTAAGAAAACTTTCAATTTTTATCGTATATCCGCGCCTCTTTGAGATACTAAATAACTATCATTTCTAAAATGAAGGCATATTAAATATAAAAATCATTATTTGAAATATATTTTTATAATACCAATAGTTTCCGAATTACAAGTGTGTACGTTGTAGGTGAATGGGAAAATCCGGCCTACTACAAAAGGTGCCCTCAGTTTACAACGAGCCAGGCTAATTGGAAAATAATATTATATATGCTTATCAGCCAGATAACTTTTAGGCTTATTGCAATAAGCCCGTACATCTTTATGCTACTAAGGAAATGCACCTTTGTTCGCTTAATTATTCTAGTTGATTTTAGGCTTATTGTAATGAGCCTAAGATAGTAAAGGCTTTTCAAAAAGTCTACAGCAGAGGTTTCCAAATCGTGGGACGCACAATTATTCCCGATGGTATGCCATGAGTAGCCAATATGTGACAAAAATTCTGGTCTATACACTGGAGCAACGTAAGATGTGGCTATTTTAGATTATAATTCCATTCATCTCCCTTTTTAAGGCCTTATATCTCGAAAACAAGGACGAGAAGGTATACTTTTATTTATATGGGGTGAAAGAAAAATGTTTTCGGTATAAAACTCACCATTTGTGGACGTGACAAACCCAGCATATCGTAGATAACGGAGTCAGCATATGTGGCAATTTTATTCGGTAAACTCGATCACTTTCTTTCCTACATTGAGTCCCGCTCTGCCATCTCTTTTTAATTTTGTACTACTCCTGATGCCTACTGCCATCTCTGTTTCAAATATGAACTTTATTTTATGCTAGTTCAATTTTTTTTTCTTTTGTTGGCTAAAATCGGCTATGTTATAATAATTATTGTTATTGTTGATGTGGAACACTTCAGCCCAATAACATTAAGTCATATCTAACAATAGTTCTTTAAAAACATAAAGAATGGTAAGATTTTTCTAAAATAATTTAATAAACGTCATAACTATGATTGGAAACCTGAGTATGGTTTGTTTTTAACAATTTTGAAATGGCCCGTTTTGTTTGCTCTACGTTGAGAAATGTACCTATACTTCTGAATTTGACTTGTAATCTTTTAATTATTATAGTGAATAATCTAACAACCAACATAATATTTGTTAGAATTAATCTTATTCAAATTGTTATGCTCCACGCATAGTATTAAAATAGGTTACTTCACAAGTCCAAATGATCAATTTATATTGACTGACTTTTAGGAATGACACCCTTTTGTTTGACATTTATTTGCAGGTTATGTAAACACAAGAGTTGGTGTATGGTTTTAAAGATTTGTAGTTTGCCGTTAAAACATGGATAGTAGAAAAGGCAGTTCTGAGCTACTAAATTCCGAAGTGCCTCGCTCCAAGCATGCTACTAGCTCTGACTCTTTAGCCTCCGACTCCAAATCCAGTTCATTGAATTCCAAGCTGGGTCAAGAATCGGTAAGCCCCCCCAGAAAACTTCTAGGTTTTACGTGCATACACTTTTTATTCAATTAGTTCCCCAGACTATGTAAAAAAAACATGATTTGATATAACTCTGAGAACTGTTTCTTTTATGTTAATTTCTTATCCCTAGTATAAATATTAAGGTGGTGTGAATTAATATATAAATTTCTAGATGTAAGCTTGTCCAATAACTAGCTAACTCTCCAATTATTATAAAATTCAACTAGGCCTAAATTTTGTTCAGGGTATCAGTGTTTTTTTTCTTGTTAAGGCCTAGCATTAACAAATTTCAACTACCTAATTAAAACCCACCTCGGGTACCGCATTGTCGAAGGTGTCACTCTTGCAGTAGACTAGACTGCCATTGACGAGGGGATCGATATTAAAATCTCGATCAGGTGTACTGAGGGTGGTTTTTCACTCTTCATCCAAACAATTGTGGATACACTTTTTCTAAATAAAACCTTACTCAACTCTAAAAACCATTGGCCATATTAGTACATAAGTGTATAACCTGAACGGGTAGTAAGAAGTGGTGCTAAACTAATTAAATAACCTTGTAATGATATTGGTTTAGATTAATCTAAATTATGTAAAAAGTCATGGATGAAGGTAATTTTTCTTTAAAGTAATATAGGTAGAGTATCCTTTTAAGATTACATCCATGAAGAAACACGCACTTCTCAGAAATAATTGGAAAAGGATTTCACTACTAAAATATATTTTTTATACCATCTTTCCTGTTAAAAGGAACAACTCCGCAGTATTTTTCAAAGACGCCATTTCTCTATACCAATAAGAAGCTAGCCTTCACAATTCCTGTCGCCAGGACTCTTTCTATTAGTTGGTTTTTACACTGTTGACGAGAGGAGAAAAAGGCAAGGGGTATGTCATATATAAACCGATTGTGCGTATGTTTAAGGCATCTCCCGCCCACGCACAAGTCACACAACCACACATCATCCGGGATCCAAACATCTACACCGGGATTTCTGCCCACGCACAAGCCACACAGTCACAGTCTAACATATAAAATAGCTTACATTACTATCCCAAGTGTGCATTAATATAAAGCATATGTATAAGTAATTAACAGATGTCATTTAAATAAACTGTATGGGAATAAACAGCCATCAACAGTTCTCTTTCTTACATTAATTAATTATACCGTTTTAATTAGTGGTCGAACACGGAGCTATATACAGCTAGTTAAACAGTATCTTTTCTCTACAGTGATGATAGGCGCTCGACCACGGAGCTATAGACAACCTAAACATCATCACAGCATTATTATATCAGGGAATTAATCCGTAGATGTTTCAATCGACGCCCAATGCGGGGCGATTGATTCCATAGTGTTACAACCTATTGTTCAAAAGTAACATATAGACTTGGTAATAAAACCCAGGACAGATTTAGTCAAATGATTTGAACCTTCCTTTGCGGCAGAATTTATCAAAATTGGATTAAACACATTACAGTAGGCTTTCTGTACAAAACATTTTGTGATAAATACAACTACTATATGTTGCTCATGGTAATTTACCTTTTATGTGTTAAGTGAAATAAATTAATACATTCTGAAGAGATTAATACAGATTTTCAAGAAATTATTTTGTTAGCACCCACCTCTGTGGCATAGTTGGTTAACACGCTTGTCGTATTGAAGCTCGGCTGCTCAGGACAGGGAGATCGAGGTTCGAATCTCGGTCGGGTGAACTGGGGGAGGGGGGGGGGGTCCTAAATGGTTTTCCACTCTCCCTCCACACAAATGCGGGTTCACTTCCTCTAATTCAACCTTCCCAATTCCTAATCCATTAGAGTAACTAGTAATTAAAGCGTATAACCCGAATGGGTAGTAAGACGTGGTGCTAAATATTAAATATTATTATTATTTTGTTAGCTTTAGGATCTGCCAGATCAAAAGTATGGTTAAGCAGTTCATATAATAAACATAAGCAGGATTCATTGGTTTGTAACAGTGTAGCTTGCAAGATAATTGTTACTGGGCTTTAATTTTGCTCGAACAATTTAATTTGCTTAGGGGAGACTTCAGTCATGAATTTCTAAACTTGTAAACACTCAAATTTAAAATAGTATTAATAAGATGCACCTAGAGTATGGAAATTTAACCGTCATTGTTCTTTTTATTTAGTTTGACATTCTTTTCAATATATATTAGCCGATTCTCATGTCTGACTGTCAGCGTAACATTTGACCAGGCACGAAAAGTGGGTTTACCTCTTGAAGTTGAGACTATGATAATTATTATAACAGCACCCATGTCAGTGGCCGCATGATCTTAAGCCTGGGACAGATTCTGTATCTGTACTACCCGCCTCGGTGGTGTAGTTGGCTAACGCGCTTGCCGTGTTGAAGCTCGACTGCTGAGGACGGGGAGATCGAGGTTCGAATCTCGGTCGGGTGAACTGGGAGAGGTTTTTCCTAAATGGTTTTCCACTCTCCCTCCACGCAAATGTGGGTTCACTTCCTCTAATTCAACCTTCCCAATTCCTAATCCATTAGAGTAATTAGTACTTAAAGCGTATAAGCCGAACGGGTAGTAAGACGTGGTGCTAAATATTATTAATATTATTTATCTGTACTGTACTTTCTGGTCCGTATTACTTAACAGCCCTAACATTTTCATTTGTGGCTACTCAGTCCGTATTCTTTATCATGTGACTATGCCAACCAAGTAATACGATCTGGGGTATTGAGGAGCAAGCAGACGATATTTCAGCGAATCAGTATTCATTCAGAAGAAAATAAAATACAACCCATATGTTTGATAAATATACCTGAAATGTTGGTTGAGTCAGTGGTATTACATTAAATATATTCTGAAAATTGAAAAATGACACCTCGACACGGGATTCGAACACGGGACCTTTGGCTTAGTACGCCAATGCTCTAACCACTGAGATATCCATGATTCGTCCCGTGCCCAGGGTCATTCTTTACTCATATTTTAAGGCAGAGTCTATGATGGACGTGCAGAAAATCGTCAGCTACATATGTGTGATTTTAATTAAGATCA
Source organism: Timema shepardi (assembly GCA_902151425.1). Classification (NCBI taxonomy): domain Eukaryota; kingdom Metazoa; phylum Arthropoda; class Insecta; order Phasmatodea; family Timematidae; genus Timema; species Timema shepardi. The sequence continues at coordinate 24,572 of CABFVX010005478.1, forward strand.
CGAGCTATAGATAACGCAGCCACCTTCGACTCAGTAGTTGGCTAACTGCTGCCATTTGTACAATTATAATAATTGTACGGGATTGCATATTAATGAATCAAATAGCCATAGTTATTATTTATGCTTTTTTTATTTTTTAGTGAGGATTACTCCATCTAGATATCATATTAGAACATTGAAAAATGACACCTGGACACGGGATTCGAACACGGGACCTTTGGTTTAGTATGCCAATGCTCTTACCACTAAGCGATCCAGGATTTAATTAAAATCACACATTTGTAGTTGACGATTTTCCGCACGTCCATCATAGACTCTGCCTTAAACTATCAGTGAAGAATGACCCTGGGCATGGGACGAATCCTGGATAACTCAGTGGTAAGAGCATTGGCCTACTAAGCCAAAGGTCCCGGGTTCAATTCCTGTGTCTAAGTGTCATTTTCCAATTTTCAAAATATGATATCTATATAAAGTAATCCTTACTAAAAAATTTAAAAAAATCATAAATAATAGCTTCGGCTATTTGATTCATACATTAAATATGCTTGGTTAATGTTTTTTTTTTACCATCCCGTTGTTAGTATAGTTATTATAACTTGAAAATGAATAAAACATTATAAAGGCCTACCAGTATTCTGGATGTCAACACAGCAACTAATTGTACTTTCAATACTATTTTCATGATTCTTATAATCTATGTCTTATGTAGGCCTATTATTATGTACAAGATGGGTCTCTGACATGTTTATTCTGGGTGGATTCACTTGTACGGCTCTACTTAATAGAAAAAAGATTCTCTCACTCCAAATGGTGCTTTAGTTTTGATGCGCGCGTCCACATAACTGTAGTCGGTAGGTTGGTTAGTCCGTGTTAACTTGGTCGTAGAAAGTTAAAGTTGATCCAATCTCGATGGAATGATAAGTAGTGAGGACCTACAGATAAGGACTCTGTGGCCAAACCCGTCTGCTACTGAGGTATTGAGCTCTCGCGGACCACCTAGTACCTAATGGTTACAGCATCTGTGTTCCAACAATAAACTGGACTGAAGATCAAGATTCAAGTCCCACTAAGGTGCTTTTCTTAATGGGTTCTTACTCTCCTTCCACACAAATGTGGGTGTATTTACTATAGATTCCTCCTCCTCCTCAGCCTGTGTAAATACGTGTGTACTGTACATGTAACCCGAAAGGAAATAAGACACCATTTGATAGAAATAATAATGTAGCTAGTGAAATGAGTAGTAAGGCGTGGTGCATAAAACAATAGTGTAGCGGTGAGCTGGCGGTCTAGGGGTAAGGAGTCGGACTTATGTACTGGGGTTCAGGGCTCAATCCTCGGTCTCGGCACAGATTTATCTGATTACCAAACCCTTCCTTCACCTCTGACAAGACATCTTGTGAATGTGAGGAATGCCAGGCCTCCACTGTGGTTCGGATTCCACGTTAAACTGTAGGTCCTCCATTTCATCTCACAATCACCCTATCATTACACATTAGCGTAAATGAGTACACCCCGAACAAGTAGTAAGACGCAGTGCTAGTAATAATAATAATAATAATAATAATAATAATAATAGTGTAGTATGAATAAAAAACAAGACAGAATATTTAATAATCTTATTGGATATCTATGGTGATTGGCAACTGGAATATACTGTAGGTCTATACTTATTCTTGAAAAAGGTTGAGGTGTCCATCGTTTCCTCACCATTTATATTGTCATGTAATGGATAATGTTCTGGCGTCATAACCAAATGTTTAATCTTTGTTAAATAGTTAGCAACACAACATTTAGTAATAATGTGAAATCACATAATCTTACACTAGTTGTCAAACAACGCTGATTTCCCCTTTCGCCCACAGCTTACAGGAGGGAGAAGTCGTCTTACGATCGAACAAATGTGGTATAGTTTTGATTGTACGCTCTGTAATTATTGTCACCCCATATCACGGCTGTCCCCGTGATCTGACTAGGTTGCGGTCCTTGCTCCGGTGCGGCTTGGCGAGCCGTAGGTAACAGGTTTTCTCCTTTTCTCCAGGTAAGTTCAGGCAAAGCCTCCCCGCCTAAGAGCTACACCTCGGCAAGCTCCACATCCACCGAGAACGTAGTGTCCGCTCTCGAGAGCAAAGTGAAGGGCAAAGTGAGTATAGTTTGAACAGGACACCGTAGCTTGTGTTTGTTAGGTTATGTTAGCTGTGAGACTGGGCCATACCCCAGGTTCACTAGATCCAGCTGCTAGGAATGAAGTTGAGAACCTTCCCAGGAGTCCAACACTCTGGACACATGACTCCTCTTTTTATTTACACTTTCACCAAGAATTAAGACTTGTTAGGATTTCCTGCCTTTACAGTGACATATTTCAAAACAAAAATTTATTTGAATGTACGAGGCACATCCAGAAAGTAAGAGTACTGGTTGCCCTCGCGTGCTGTGAGAATTTTTTTCCCAAGGTTGACAACACTGAGTGGTAGTGGGGGTTCTTCTTAACACAATGAGCACAGGCGGACCTTGTTAGTATGAAAACTTGCCTTGTAGTGTCCGTTTGTGTGAAATATGTCGATAAGAAATCCCGCCAAGTGCGAGGTGCGCATTGTCATCAGGTTCCTTCTCGCTGAAGGAAAAACACCGGCTGAAATGTTTTCTCGGATCAAAACTTATGGCGAAGGTGTTATGAACCGAACGAACGTGTTTAAGCGGTGTCGTGAGTTTAATGAAGGCAGAACGAATGCTGATGACTATCAGAGGGGTGGTAACCTTCTATTTTGACCGATGAGTTGGGTGCAAAAAATCGAGAAAACTGTTTGTGAAGAGCGTCGATTGTCAGTGGATGAAATTTCTGCGATGTTTCCACAACTGTCCAGATCTATCTTACACGAAACAATTACAGAAACGCTGGGATTCCGAAAATTGTGTGCAAGATGGGTCCCAAAACAACTGACAGGGCAGCACAAAGTGAATCGAGTCGCTAGCGCTTGCGAGTTCCTCGAGCGATTTAAATTGGAAGTTAAGTGTTTTCTGAGCTCGATTGTGACTGGAGATGAAACCTGGGTGGCTCATTATACTCCTGAGACAAAAAGACAGTCTCATCACAGTGGCGGCACACCAGTTCCCCATCTGCCCCAATGGCCAATATGTTTTGGAACCGAAAAGGGATCATTTTGATCGGATTTTTGCCTCAGGGGGAGACGATTAATGCAGCACGATACCTTGAGACCCTAAAAAAGCTCAAGAGAGCAATTCAAAACAAACGAAGGGGAATGTTGACGAAGTGAGTGTGCTTGTTGCACGACAACGCCACCAAGACGCTTTTGGACTCATTCGGTTGGGACATTTTGAACCACCCCGCATACTCCCCTGACTTGGCGCCTTAAGACTTTCATCTTTTCACCTCCCTGAAGACTCACATGGATGGTGGGAAAAATTTCAGCCAATGAAGAGGTGAAACAAGAGGTCTTGAATTGGAAGAAGGAGATGGCGGGAGAATTCTTTGAGGAGGGCATGCCACGGCTCACAACCTGTATAGAGCGGGAAGGCAACTACGTGGAGAAATAACTGACATACTTACCAACAAAATCCTGTAATTTTGTTTTAAAAAATAGAAAAATCAAACACTCCTACTTTCTGGACGTGCCTCGTAATTTAGCAACTAATAGGACCCGCTTTGGTGGCCGGATGGTCTAACATGCTAATCTCGTGTTGGACTAGACTGCTGAAGACTGGGAGATTGGGATTCACTCTCGGTCCAGTGTACTGAGACTGGTTTTTTTCTAAATAGTTTTCCAGTTTTCCACTCTTCCTCCACACTCTAAATTAAGCTTTCCTAATCCCTAACCTATTAGTATAATTAGTACATAGGTGTATAACCTGAACAGGTAGGAATACAGGTGCCTCCTCTCTTACTGAACCCCATATTTTTTTCCGTGACCTTCCTTTCAAAGGCCCTCAATCTCTCCCTATCCCTTGTGACTGTGCTCCATTTCTCCGAGCCGGACAAGACTACCGGGCACACAATAACGTTGGATGCCCTCATCATTGTTCTCATGGAGATACTTTTGGAGCTAAACAAGGTCCTTAAAATGTAACAGCTTCGGGATCCAGTCATCATTCTTTTGTTCAACTCCTCAATGTTGTTACAGTCATTAAACCCGCATCTCGAGATATTTGAATTTCTCTAAATTTCTCAGCTTCAAATATCCTTCCTTTATAGTCCTCTCATTGATTCTCCTCCTTGAAAAGGTCAATATTTCTGTATTATTTTCATTGATGTGTTTTCAAATCTCTCCTCTAGACTTTACGTTTTCTTTTGTCGTCCCTCTGCAAGACATAATCATTCTCTTGTTTCCGGGGGTATGTTCATCTCTTGAAGCACCGAGACACCTTGTACTTGCTCTTTCTTGTGGATCGATGAGCTGGCGGTCTAGGGGTAAGGTGTTAGACTTCTGTGCTGGAGGTCCGGGGTTCAATCCTCGGTCCCGGCACAGATTTATCTGTTTACCAAACCCCTCCTTCACCTCTGACAAGACATCTTGTGAATGTGAGGAATGTCAGGCCTCCACCGTGGTTCGGATTCCACGTTAAACTGTAGGTCCATCTCACAATAACCCTACCATTACACACTAGCGTAAGTGCGTATAACCCGAACGGGTAGTAAGACGCGGTGCTAATAATAATAATAACAATTCTTGTGGATACTATCAAACTCTTTGGAAAAGTCCATTAAAGTCGTCTCAATGTCCTTGTCTTACTCCCAGCACTTTCCCCGAAAGTTGTCTCATCGTAAAGATGCGATTGGTTGGTACTTTGGTTCTCCTCGAAAGCCAGTTTGGTATTCTTCAACTTCCTCTTCCGCCAGAGTCTTCAGATTGTCCCACACAGATTATTATGTTGAATTAATTTTGAAAAAGGACTATTAGTAAAATATTTTGTGAGGATAGGCCTACGTTGCATTTAGAGAAGAAAAATGATCATGGATTTGAGCCATGATGATATCAAGCCTCCTCTTTTAGACCGACCAATTTGTGAACCGGTCCAAAACCTATGGACAAAAACAAAGTGTTACATAATATATATATTGTAATACTTTGAAATTGTACCTTTGGGAGACAGGCCTAACTGCTAGTACATGTTTAGTATTTATTTCTTTGTTTTAATAATAATTTTTATCAATATTTTAAGCAACACATTTCCTGTTTACCACTTCTTTTTAAAATCAGTGGGGCTTGTCTAGATTATTAAAACAAAGAAATAAAGACTAAACATGTACTTGCAGTTAGGCCTGTCTACGAAAGGTACAATTTCAGATTCCGAGCAATTTGTGTCCATAGCTCTGCCAGTTTATTGGCAGGCACGAAAAAATAACTCATTTATTGTACGTTGAGTCTTAAGTTATTGGATTTATCTCACAAAGATAGCTGATCCTTAGCATACATACCACATTTCACTTAAATATAGGACTCAATTTATGTTGCATCTGTTATCTTGGATCCTCCATCTTGAATTTTTCAAAATATGTCATGCTCCATTGTGTTGTCTCTCCAAGGTATTGGGAAGTGGGAAAATTATCCCTGGAAGGACAGACAGACAGACACTGCATGTAGATATTTAATATATTGTGTATCAATAGTAGACTATCTTAATCTGAGACCACAGCAGTATCTAGCTCATTATTTGTTTACAAAGGTTTATGTTCTGTTTGTAGAGACAGCATGTGATGTCCCCCCCCTACACTCCTTGTTCCCAGGCAAACGTGTCCGAGCCAGGGCCCCCCTCTCGACCTGATGACCCTCCTCTATTGCCCGGGGAAAAGGTGCAAGGGGTGGCCAGAGAGGTGACGTACCTGTGCCCGTACAGTGGCCCCGCGAGGGGCGTCCTCTCCGTCACCAACTACAAGCTGCACTTCCGCAGTATGGACAGGGACACGCCCTATGTCGTGGATGTCCCTCTCGGAGTGGTGGGTCTACATGCGTTTATGTTGATTGAACCAAAGAGACTGCAAATAGACACAATCTTTGAAAACTATCACTCACAAACTTATTTTAAAATATGGTTTTGTGTGTGATTAAAAACTATTCAAAAAATTGTATGCACATAAATAATGTTTTAATAGTTTGTTTAGGCCTATCTTCTTTTTAACTATTTATTTTTAAAGTGTGTTGATCGGTTCTTTTTGGTGACTCACAATTTTAATTATTACAATAACTTATTATTCCTAATACGGGAGTTTCTCCTTTAATGCATGTTTTACTATTCAATCTGCAAGCAACCCAATGAGCGCAATATGGATTTGTTTTATATAATGTGTTTCTGCGATGGCTATTAACCTGTTGCTGAATCCTCGTATCAACTGTGTTACTCTCAGACCACTTCTAGTGAGTAGAGCACATGCACTAGTGTCGGTCTCTTTGATTTGTCTTGTTTTCTGCCACTAGCATTAATAACTGCACCTTCTCTGGTCGGTCTTCCTCTGTTCCCAGCTTGATTATGATTGCAAAATTGTTTTCCTCGATTAAAGTTTATTCTTTGCCATGTAATCAAGCTATTATCTCACTTTTTTTAACACTTATTAGCTTTTTTATGGTATTCTATAAATAACACTGTGTAGATAATATATATAACAAAAAAAATTCTAGAAAATAGTTCCAAATTTGGATGGAAAAAGTTTTTTAACAAGTTAGTTAGAGAATTTATATAGAACCCTATTTTACCATTTAACTAATGTAACACGATGTTTTTTTGGAACACAAATATTGTGTTATAGGATAACCTCCTGGAGATTTAAACATGACGGGACAATTTTACACGTAGGAAAGGAAAAACAGCCCTTGTTGATCTTTGATTTTTGTTGTTGTTGTTTATCATTTCAACACTTGTTTTGTGGTGTTGACCCGCAGGTGAGCCGCATCGAGAAGGTGGGAGGGGCTTCCAGCCGAGGTGAGAACTCGTACGGTATAGAGGTGTTCTGTAAGGACATGAGGAACCTCAGGTTCGCCCACAAGCAGGAGAACCATTCTCGACGCAACGTCTTCGAGAAACTCCAGCAATACGCGTTTCCTTTATCTCACAAGCTGCCTCTGTTTGCCTTTGAATACACCGAGAGCTTCTCAGAAAACGGGTGGACGGTCCACGAGCCGATGGCAGAGCTCAAGAGGATGGTGAGTCTTTGAGCCTCCCACAACTTACCATCATCACAACAGTGAAACAAATGACAATAGTTTTATTATTATGTTTTGTTTTTTTCAATAAGTTTGTAAAAAGCCAACTATACAGTAATCCTTAGGGAAGTATTATTAGAAATTTTTATTAACACTTCTGATTGATATTATAGTCAATCTTTTACTAAGAGCTTAATAATAATTATTTCCACACATTCTACGAGCTATCGCTTACCTACACTCTCATCGCAGATGGGGTATACGGCTCTAATATGATTTCAGGGAGTTCCGAACGATATGTGGAAGATCTCTAAGCTGAACGAGGACTACGAGGTTTGCGACACTTATCCGACAGTGTGGGCGGTTCCTGCTCAAGCCAGCGATGACGATTTGCGGGCCGTAGCGGCATTCCGTTCCCGGGGTCGGATCCCTGTTCTCTCCTGGATACATCCAGAGAGTCAGGTAACAGTTGGAAAAAAAAGTGTGAACTCGGAAGAATTGAGCATGGATCTCTAGTTCTAATAAACAAAAAATATGGCAAGATAAAATATAAAAAATGTAAAATAATTAGAAATTGGACTCTCGAACTCTTGAGAATTTTTAAGGTTTGAAGATTCGAGAAAATCAGATTCAAAATTTAAAAAAAAATTAAAATATCTTTTTTTCTTTGTTGTCCAGTGTCAGCAATATAAAGTGTGAACTGTGTTGTTCTCTAAATTGTAAAAACCATATTGTGTTTGTTTCTTCTATATGTTTCTATCCACATTTACTGTACCTTCTTACAAATATAATACGATATGTCTTTTTCAAACATTTTTATTAAATTTTGTTTTGGCGCTCTAATACTGCTTATTGATGGTTCCGCCTCAAGATAATTAAGGAGAAATTTAACAACCAGGTCCCAGGCCAGTAATTTTTAACACTTGACTGAATGTTCTGATGAATGCATTCTAGAATTTTAACTTTTATTTACTTTTTTTCACATCCATCATTGTTTCTAGCCCTTGGCCTGGCTCATTTTTTTATTCAAGCACTATAAATATGAACAACGGGCTTGCTAGACCTGTCGCCTTATATTCTAACTCAAGACAAGGACAAGCACAACATCCTGTCCCCGGCCGTTAATTCATCACTGTGAAAGGATAAACGCACATTTAACCAATGATAACATTTTCAACCAGGCCAGGATTTGAACGCAGGAACCTTAGCTCAGTAGACAGACACGCTACCGGCTGTGCTAAGGTGTCGGACATTTTAATTACTATTTCTACTTTTCTATCATATTCCTATTTCCTCTTATGTTCATAATTTTTTTTATGATTCAAGTTAAAATATATTCAAGATTTGAATGTAAATTAAATGTTTGAACTAGTGAAATAGTTGATTCGACCCGTCTTTAAAAATATATTTGATAAGTGATCAAAATTGGTTTCTTGCACAGTTTTTTTAAAGGGTTTTTTCCTTCATGTTTGTTGTGTCGGTTTTCAAAGTTACCGACACATGTTGGCCATTGTGCTTGGAACGTCATGAACGGTCTCATCTCACACACTCAAAGAGTTCTCTGAACTAATGGCTTCCCACCCTTACGTTATGTCTCAACACAGGCCATTGTGCTTGGAACGTCATGAACGGTCTCATCTCATACACTCAAAGAGTTCTCTGAACTAATGGCTTCCCACCCTTACGTTATGTCTCAACACAGGCCACCATAACCCGGTGTTCCCAACCACTGGTGGGTGTGAGCGGCAAGCGTTGCCGTGAGGATGAGCGTTACATCCAACTCATCATGGACGCCAACGCTCAGTCGCACAAGCTCTTCATCATGGATGCGCGGCCTAGGTATGTTAACAAGTGTTAGTTATAGTAGGATTCTGGTAAGAAGACACTTTTAGTAAATACAAACATATTTATTTTATGGGCAAAGTAGGTTGAAGTTAGAGGAGGTATACTCGCATTTGTGTGGAGGGAAGAAAGTGGAAAACCACGTGTCAGGGAAAACTTGGAAATGTCAGGGCATTTTATTAAAGATATGGAAAAATCATGGAATTTAAATGTTGGCTAAAAAAAATCTAATTTCACACCTCAAAATAAGGGTTTGTGAAGTTTCAAAACTTTGACTTGGTTTTAAAACAAATATCAACTTCACCCTCGCTTGGAAAAATTTCTGGTCGACACCATTCTTCGTCAATAATGGTCAATTATTGCCATTCTAAGCTCCCATATACATTACAAAACCATTCATATGGGAAAAAATTTGAACTAAACGAATTTTAAGTTGTCGTAATAACTTGGTCTATCAAAATAAAAATAAATATTACAAACAATTATGCAATACATTTTTTCCCAAGTAATTTTATTGTGTAAAACTTTATAAATAAGCAAAATATAATCTCTTTTCGAGCATAAAAAAATTGACAAAAAAATATTCATACTTTGATTGTGCTTTGAGAGTATTTCATAAATTCGATTTAAGCTCGCTTTGAATTGGAAAAAGGGACTTTGAAACCCCCTACCTAAATACAAAAATAAAAGTTAAATATCTTGTTTCTCCTACACTGCCTAGCCCTGCATCAAGGCTGAGATGGCTGCTTATACAGATGTTGTTTACACCATATTTACAGTGCCACAAATAATTGATAAATTGATATAAGGAAACAATGTAAAATAACTTTTCAAATGTTGTTTAATAGTTGCTTGTTTTTATTTTTAAACATGTGAATAAAATAGGGAAAAAAATTTTCATCCTCCATTGAATGCTGGAAAAGAGTTAAGCTAGCAAAGATTGAAAAATGTTTTGCTAAAAGTCAGGAATTTTATAATATAAATTTTGTAGCTAGCCCGAATCTTTTGCGAGAATGACACCTTAAATCATTCTGCTGCCGAAGCGGGTGTCTGATAATCCTCCTCGTAACGTTGTTTGTGTATCCACAGTGCCAATGCTATCGCTAACAAAGCTAAAGGGGGTGGCTACGAGTCGGAGGACGCGTATCAGAATGCGGAACTGGTCTTCCTGGACATACACAACATCCATGTCATGAGGGAGTCGCTGAGGAAACTGAAAGGTTTGGGAGAAACACTAAGGTTGTCGTCTCTTTGAACTTTAGTTGAAACTTGTCTTAGAGCTCTAATACTACTTATCGGTAATTCAGCCTCAAAATAGCTTATTTACCCGAAAATTGGCCTCACTTTTTCCCAAAAGACAGCCTTTATAAAACCTTAGTGTGGCCTAAAATTTACCCTTAAATAATATGTAACAAAGTTGTACCCTTGAGGACTGCATTTAGTATTGAAATAGTTTATAATTGTCACAACATTTGGGGATATTAACTGCCTTGCTTCAAAATGTAATTTAATAATAGATGGACCTTGACTTTGCTTCCAAGCAGGTCTACTCACACGTCAGTCATTTCTATATAAACATTAATAATAAAAAGTAATAGCTGATAATATAATAAGTTAATTCGATAATTAAATACAATATAAATACAACATTCTATTAATCTATCAAGAGTTAAGATACAAGTTTGAACAGGCAATTACAGAATCCAAGCCTAACAAGAAAATCAAGAAACAGGCAACAACAGTATATAAGTGACCTTGATCAACCTCTAGCCATGCTGCCATAGTTCACTCTGTGTTTTACTCTCTTCTGCTGAAGATGGGGACTGATGCACTCTGAAAATTACATAACTATGAGTTTTTAATTGTGAACTTTGGGGCCTACAGTTTTCTAGCCCTTCCACCTTCTTTTCGTTGATTAATAATGATTATAAAGTGATCGTATTCTTATGGTGTTGTGGCTTGGTTTCGGTTCAATACACTATAGGACAAACTTAACAACCAAACCCCAGACTATTAATGTAACACTCAACTAAATGTATTAAGATTTAGATAACATCTCTTATATTTGTCATTTTCCCCAAGATTCATAATTGAATTTGAGACTCGATTGTTAGTGAACTAGTAGATTAGACCAAACTCTAGACAATAAATCTTTAACATTGTTCCCGTGTATTTAGTTGGATACATTTGAACTTAAACAGTAGAAGAAACCCCCCCTTTTTTTTCTAGAACTTTGCTTCCCGAACATCGAAGAGACTCGCTGGTTGTCCGGGGTGGAGTCCACCTATTGGTTGAAGCACATCAAGTGCATCCTGGCGGCCGCTGTCAGGATCGTGTACAAGGTGGAGAACCACAAGACCTCTGTACTGGTGCATTGTTCCGACGGTTGGGATAGAACGGCTCAGGTAACCGCTTGAAGCCTTCACGCACCGGTTGCTGACTGTCTGATAGTAGAGCCATAAGCTAAATCATTATATGATAACCCACTTCATTGGTCGTCTGGTCTTAGTGCCATTCTAGTACTGCCGAAGACAGAGGTCGGGGATCGAATCCTGGTCAGGCGTACCGAATGTGGTTTTGTTAGATAGGAATATTTAAAGGGAATAACATAACAGATCTTAAAACGGTGCTTTTGTTAAAAATCTATTGGTCCATTTAATTGATGGGATATTTAAAACGATGCTAGTCAGACATGTATCGTGAAGTGTTTTCCCTCTGCCTTCAGATGACCGCCCTGCCGATGCTCATGCTGGACCCGTACTACCGGACAATAAAAGGTTTTGAAGTTCTCATCGAGAAGGAATGGTTAAGCTATGGCCACAAGTTTCAACATGTGAGTACGTCATATGTAGTTTCCAGCAAGCTTACTTCGACCTTTGAACTTTGACATCCAAATATAGCCAAGATGTATATCTTAATATATGAAATTTGAATTAAATTCAAAATATTTCCTTAAAAATATTTGATTCAGATTCAATCCAAAATATTTATTTGTAAAATATTCAATTTAGATTTGATTTGATTTTTAACGTTTTCCAAAAATAATATCTGATTCAGAAGATATTGTGAGTTAACCCACTTCGGTGGTCGCATAGTCTAAGAGGTCACTTTCCCGGTAGACTGGGCTGCTGGTCGGGTGTACAGAGCATGATTTTTCAATCTATCTCCACGCAAATGTGTGTATACTTCATCATCCCTAAACATTAGTTTAATTAGTGCACGCACGTACAGTCCAAACATTAGTTTAATTAGTGTATACATGTACAGTCCAAACAGGAAGAGAGACACAGTGATAAAAAAAATAAGCTATTTTGTTAACAAAAATTTAGATTCAATTTGAAAATCTTTTGAGTCACACAGGCTTATTTAACCTTGAACACCTTTACGCATTGTGATCAACTTAGTAAAAACAACTTTCCCTCAGGATACTATTGCCCATATCAGCCGTGCTCATAAAAAGCTGCCATTGAATCAAAAAGAAAGTGTATTGTCTTAAGTTATAATTTATTAAGATAACTGTACTTAAATTTATCTTTTGATAAAAAAAATAATGATTTGATAGTGGGGAGGGAAAGATTAGGGTTGTAGGAGTAGGCATTTTTACTTTTGAGTAGAGTTTGAATAAAACGAGTTTTTTTCTAGTAATATGGAGAAATATTTCTCCTGCCCTTTTGTAATAATTAGACCATAAGCACAAACATATACATTTTTATAAAATGAAAATTTAGTGAAAAAGGTTATGATCATACTTAGTACGTATTGAAGAACTTTGTTCGCTATGACGATTGTCTCATAAAGTGAAAAGAGGTTTTTCTTATTGAGATACAAGATAAAAATATAATTAATCCCTACTATGCAAATATTTTGAGTTTTGTAAAAATCTTCAAATCGAGTTTGAACAACTACTAAAACTTGACTTAAACTCGATTTTTTTGTGTAATTTCAAACTCCTAGAAAACAAGCTTGCATAATTCTGAGTGATTAATATAAAATAAACAAATTGTAGCTTTGCAATTTGTATTATTCAAAATGATTCACCTTAAAAAAAAAAGATCCGTCTCAGTGGCATAGTTAGCTAGTTTCGTGTTGAGATTGCCGAGGAC
>CABFVX010005479.1:0-43517 GCA_902151425.1 Timema shepardi
GTGTGTCTAGAGAGGGAGGGAGTGGCGTGGCGGTAAGGCACCCTCAACCCCTCCACCGCCCCTGTATCAGTGCTGGTGTGTCTAGAAAGGGACGGAGTGGCGTGGCGGTAATGCACCCTAGCCCCTCCACCGCAGCTGTGCCAGTGTCAGGCTGGAGGTTCTTCTTATGTAAAGGGCGAAAGCTATAATTTTTATCTTTTTCTAATTCAAGTGAATCAGAGAGGGGTGGGTTTTCCGTATCTTCCTAACCTCTTGAGCTGAAAAGATTAAACTGGACAGAGGTTATTTTAAGGTAGCGGGCTAAAGGATATATGGAATTTTTGAAATTTAACCCCTATTGGGGAGAAGTAGGAGAGGTTTGTTTTTATGTATGCTCCACAATACCTGAAAATATTAAATTGGCAGGGAGAATATTTTAAGTAAAGGGTGATGTATAGTTTTTTTATTTTTCAAAATTCAACCCTTGATAGAGTGAAGTGGGGAGGGGGTGATTTTTCCATATATTCCAATTCGCTTCAAATGGAAATATTACACGTACTATGAAGCAATCCCCTCTGAATAATGGGCTATTTTGCCAGTATTTAATAAAACCATGCTTAACAATGTATTGTTTATGTGAAGAATAAAGCCAATTACTATAAACTTTAATTCCAAGTTTACCAAATGCACTATAGAAAAAAAGCATTCGATGTTAAAGTGGATTTGAATATTTGTGTGAGTGTGTTTTTATATATCACGTTTGTGAATATTTTTAAAAATTTATAAATACACTATACATAAATCATAACGTTTAATCACAATCACACGTATACAGTAGCTTATATAGACTAGCAATATTTATATGAATATAATTCCATTTCAACATTTAATATTATTTTTCTCTCCATCATGAATACATGTAATTTTTGCTCCGTAACAACTAATTAATAATTAAATTATAAATAAAATTATAATATATAAAGTGTTTCAATTAGATTTATAAAATAACTTATGTTGACCTGGTAATTTAATCTAAGGCTGGTATTTCCTAAATAGTTTCCATTCTCCCTCCACGCACATCAACCGTCCAAGCGTGTAACACAAACGAGGATAAGAATTGTTACTTAAATAGTGTATCCAAAATAATGTACACTATCACGTTAACTTTCAAATGGAGCCCACCTGGAAAAATATCTTTTCTACGCCCTTGGCCGGAGCCAAATTGACCAGCCAGTAAATTAGCTAGAGAATCATTGCTGAATTCCTATTCTGTCCTCCACCGACCATCAGAAAAGACCCTAACGGTAGAAATATCTGTATTTTCTGTGTTCTGCCAGAGATGGAATACCGCGTATGCAATTGGTGCATAGCCTTTTGCGGCATCTCCTTCATTCCAAATGTAAATAAAAACTTTATCCTGGGGTTGCTTATCTGTGGAGGTTCCTTCACAGATTAAAAAATTGTAAATATATAATTGTCTGCAAAAATAGGTAGCTTGATCTGGAATTTGTGGCAAAACTTGATTCTTCTGACAGTCAAACGCATGAGTGATCGCCACTCATTCTTCACTCTTAACAAGGAAAAGAATCCATCACTTCTCTTCTTGTGCAATAAGAGATCTGTTTCATAATACTCGTCACCTGCTTTCAATTTTAGCTAAAATTATATGCACTTGGAACACTTATCAACAGCTGGGGAACCAAAGCTTATATTATACGCAAAGGTAAAAATATGGTAATCGTAATATTAGGGAACTTCGAGATCTTTTTCTGATTTATTATTGTACGTTTCACGAAGCTTCTCTGTTGATAGATAGCTAGGTAAATACTGCCTCATAACTTTTGCAACCCGGCAGTAATGTTTCTCTAGAGTAACTAAAGTCTCTATTAAAGATTTAACAGTCCCTGTTTAGCTTCTAAGATGTAGGATTTGGAGTCTCCAACTCTATTTTCAGTTTATAGTTTCCCACTGAAAAAATATATTCTCATTGTACTCGTTTTCCACCAATACCCAATATACTACAAAATGCTTTCTCACGAATCTGGATTTGAGTTATCTGCACGTCCTCCGATTTTGGAATGAAATAGCGAGTCAATATTTCCGTTATTTGTTTTCAATTATTTCTTGCGCTCTTTCTTTTAGTATTTAGATTAGTAGTATATTTGAGAACAAAGTTATCCTGGACCTCTTTCTTCTTCTCAGAATAAAATGCTTGATGAAATTTACGAATATCTTGTAAAGAAATGTCATTATATTTTAGTGCACCACCAACATGCTGACATTCAGGAAGTCATGGTAAAGCTTTTACTGCATAGAGATGTATCGAGTTACAAGTTGAAGCTATTTCAAATGGGGCAACACTCACCCACCTCCCTTGATGAACTCTAACACAAGAGCACGTACTCTTGACCTCCACTCTCCAACCGACAAAACTGACTGAGTGAAGCTTTCGATCAACTGACTGCTCGGGGCTCAACCCACGCCTGGCCGGAAACGAATGAGGTTCCACGCGGCCAGACAAAGTTACGACTTCCGCCGCTGGGACCATCTAGAATAATCTACTTGTTGCTAGGACCTTCTTTTCTTGTCGTGTTTGTTCTTTCTACCTGCCCCCTCCTTCCCTTGCCCCTTCTCACTGTGGATACAATTAAGAGTATATATTGGAACGTTGGTTTTAAATGGTCACTAATTATACCACCGACTGACCTAGGTGAGGACGGCAACTTCAGGGCCGGGATCTATTATTTAATTATTCAAAATTCTCTTTCGGTGTAATGGGGGGGAGGGGGATATTTATCACAATTATTGTCTGGGACTTAAACTCTTATAATCTTTAAACTTTGAAATGTTTCTCACCGCTCGTGGCAAATGCGGTCGCCTTTCTGTACTCCTTATGCGAGCTTTAATTCAATTAGTCTCTGCGATTTATCTTTAATTGTATATCTAATTTAATGAATGTATGTTCAGGCCACGCTGTGGCGAACTTTGCGTCTCGGGCTTACCACCCATTATCTCATAATATATTCAGCTTATATATGTTATTTGCAGTTATCTTGTTAACTGATCAAACGTAGAGCACAGGGCACTAGTAGGTTAGTTTGGGACTTGGTACTTAGATAGATTCATGTATTATTGTCGTTCAACGTAATGTTGATTACTTTTAGTTTGAAGGCACGTATTCATTTTTTTTATTATTATTACCTAAGTTTAAATGTATATTAGGGGTTACGAAGAAGTATCGTTTTTGCCCTTATTACTCAAGCTAAAGGGAATATCAACTTTTTGCCTCTCTGTAAAGGGCTATGCAAATACCAAATTTATCATGATAAATGATCATGGTCATTTCTTTTTGCTTTAAGGTGAGTGTTTGGGTGATTTCCCATATTAATTCTAATGATAATTAATGAATAAATATTAGATAGGAGTAATAGCGGAATTATTGCTTTTCTCTCTAAATACGCGGCATATTCAACTTTGAACCATAGACTTCCATGATTACTATTAATATTAGTGTTGTACTGACAACCAAGCTAATTACTATATGTTTCCTTTTCTATTGTCAGGCATTGTAACGTCTATTGATTCTATTATATAAATTAAATTTTATATCTGAGAGGATAAGCGCTTCACGCCATGTTATTATATTTTGTTCCAATTAAGTAGTTATCATTTTGATTGTTCTAAATAAAATAAACGAATTTGGTTACTGTCAATTAAACTTCTTGACTGATTTCCCCGTCACGCTTCCTAATATTTTCACAAGAGGTTTACATAGTTTTCTGTTTTTCCCCGTCTTTCCCTACATTTCAATAATTCTAGTCCTTTTCCTACCTTTTCCTTTAGAAGATGGAACAAAACTGTCATCTGAGCCTGTTGTTCACTATAATTATTTCCTTCCATTATTAATCAATAATATCAAACAAATCACTCAAACAGAACGTTCACTTTGTAAAAAATAAAGCAATATATTATTTTAAATCAAGAAAAAGAAATTAATATGCCTTAAAATAACATTAAAATAACTTCTAAGCCCTGGACTTTACAGCAAACATATCAACATAGCCTACCGTCGAAACTGGTATGTTTTTATTTCCTGCTGTTTGGCAGGGCTGCCACTACACTTATTTTAGAACGTAAAGAAATAAATCAAATTTAATTGGCAGTTTTTCTCTATTTTATACATGGTTACATCGTTAGAGTCTAAGTACAAGAGACGGTTTTGAAAAAAACTTGATGGATTTTTCAATAAAATTATTTTGGATAAGATAAATTCTGTTTATACAGTCTTGCATGCCTGGTGTCCGCGATCTTGCCCTTCAGTAGCTTTAATAATAGATTTTATGAAAATAAAAACTACTTTTAAATACTTTTTTTAGTGTTTAGGGAATGCTTGGGAACGAAATGAATGTTTTTTCTCATAGAAATATCTATACTAAATATGGAAGCACTAATAACTCGACTTTGAAAATTTTGGACAAGAGACGTTTTGGAAATAGGTTCCTCATTATTTTATTTATTTATTTAATACGGGCTTTATCACATTTCAATGTGAATTTTAGTTTGTCATTCCGCACCATTCACCTAAATGTTGATAGTGTTATTTTAATTTGTTGTTATGGTGACTGGTGACTGGAATTTGCAAAAGTTATCTGCTGATAATGGTAATAGCTTGGATAATAAATTCATTATTAAAAAGGTGCCACAAAGAAAATCAAAACAGCTCTTGGCAGAGGCCATAAAACTTCTATCATCCCCAAATGTGGAGCAATCAGAATAGAAGTCATAGAATTCTAAAAATAAACTGACTCTGGCTCAGATTCTGAGTATTTTATGTACTGTATATAATATGCAGTATATGTACTGTATGTTAACTGTCGTTTGTTTTCACCAAATAACTTTATATTTTACAGTTTGTATATTTGTATACTTTTGTATTCGTATATATGTTATATGTTTATATAAAATTATCTGTGGTGATTGATTTCTGTATACCCTGGTATGGGTTTTTCTATTGGTCACAAGCAAATAAATTAATTAAATACATAAATCAGTTATGTAGGGCACACTACCGTTATTAAAAATGATATTAATTTGATAAATACATTGTATTACTTATTAGAATCCCCCAAAACCCCAAATTTAGACATATCAGAATATTTTTTTGTAGTGTTGATCTGCCATATTTTATAGGATATTTTTAATTTCATAATTTTGATACTGGATTCGTAATCAGCGACCCCAAAAACTCCTTATTTCCAGTTTATATATCAATAAGTTTGGTTTAGGGGGTTTTACCACGTTTTCGGGAAATGTCTTAGACTGCAGTATTACCGGTGCTGGTAGTTACAAAAACCAATAAACCAAAAAGATGAAATTTACACACATACTAAGGAGAAAGGAAGGTATAAACAAGTTGGGTTTTTTTAATGTATGTATTGTATGATGAGCCTGAAGACTTAAATCACATTATCACCGGTTTGTGATGTGAAAATGGTTTCAAATATTATTTACCATCAGTAAGTGCTTTTTAATAGAGTGATGATTCCTTTTTTACTCGTGAAACAGCAGGCACCTATATGCAGTTAGTCACAATAAAAATAACTCTTTGTAATTGTCATAAAGTTGATAAGGAAATTGTAGAACTAAAAACTTATATTACTGTCCTCCCAAGAATATGTGAACAAATATGTATATATAACTTACCTTATTACTTTAACCAAATGAGGTTTTTTAAATACCCAAATTTATTTATGGAAAATATATTTAATACTACTTTATTATAAAACTATACTAATATAATTGTATCATTATATAGTTTTAATAAACGTAGGAAACTAAATAGTCAGAGCAAACTATGTTACCATTATATTACCGTTTTTTAATCACAAGAAAAGAAATAGACAAAAAATCTCTATCAACACGAGACTATACTAGTATTGAGGAAATATTAAATTAACTAATTGAAACCTGACTCCATGGCGTAGTCAGCTAACGTGTTGAGCTCGTGTTGCACTAAACTGCCGAGGATAGAGAGGTTGAGGTTCGAATCTCAGTTGGGTGAACTAGGGTGATTTTTCCTTAATGGTTTCCACTCTCCCTTCATACAAATGTGGGTTCACTTTCTCTACATTCAACCTTCCCCATTCCTAATCAATTAGATTAATTAGTACTTAAACGGATAATCCGAACGGGTAGTAATACCCCTTGCTAAGTAAAAAAAACTAATTGAAATAAATATTTAGAATCTTATATTTACTATATTTGTATAAGATTTTATACCCTGATAGCCTCCAACGATTTGAAAGCAATCTAATAAAGTAATAACTTTGAAAATGCTCTCTCCTATTTCAAGTGAATGTAGGATCGTATGGAAATAAGTAATAAGTGCGCTGCCCTATTTATCCTCAAAACTGTCTCTGCCGTAGATTGGAATGCGGTGCATTGTTCAGCGTCTCATGGAGTCTAGGAGAGGAAGGAAGGTCTCGTATTAACCTCACTAAAGGTCCTTATTGAACCAGGCAGCCGCGTAACTGACAAGAACAGTGTCTGGGGACGGAGGGGAGGGGGACACACACACATTGAACCACAGGTCACGACACTCTCATAGACGCCCCCCAATGAATTAATCAATTTTCAGGTACAGTCATGTTGGTTAGAATTCACTTCCATGAGCACTTACAAACCAAGTGAGAACTCTAAAAACTGGTCGAAATAAAGTCACAGATTTAAGTTGGAAAAAGACTTGCATTTATTGTACAGTAGTGCCATCAAATAAACGAACTTAGGTAGTTTTATATTTTGCACCACGTCTTACTACCCATCCGGGCTATCCAAGGTCTGATCTCCAATTATTCTTGAGATGTTGTATTTTGCGCTTTTGATCTCATATTCCCAAAGTACTCCCTGACGTGGTGAAGCTGAAGTCTGTAAATGAAAAGTGATGGAATATTGTGATGAAAACTGTTGAATGATTTGAGTGTGGTATTGAGGTATATGATCGTTAATGCTTTTATTCAACTGATGAGTGGTATCTGTGAAGTTTGTCCCACACTCAGAAATATGATTATGAGCAGAGCCCTATTCTTTAAACAAAGCGGTTGAGGGAAGCGATGAATGCATCAGAAGTAAGGTCTGTGACGACTTCGAGGTGAACTGCCTTAGTTGTGAAGCATACAATAAAGCAGAGATTAGCTTTGAAAGGCTGGAGGTGTCTGAGCGTGTGTAAATTACTGATAATGGACCTCTATAATCAATTCTAGATGTGATAAAAGGAAGTGAGGGATTCACTCAAAGTTCAGGTAGATCACCCATCATCGGAGTTATGAGCTTAAGTTTGTGGCAAATGCAGCGAATAAATTTGAAAATTCGAAATCAAAGTGCGCTGTGAACAAAGAGGATCCAGAATCGATGAGACAAATAAACTGCAGCAGTTGAGGTTCAGAATGGAGATGCTTGAGATGATGGTGATCGATGATCAGGTTGACAATATGATAATGTGTTGGTAGAACGATAAGGTTTTTAGCTTCATAAGCTATATTTGAGTGACTGATTAGTCAGTATACTCTGAGTATTCCCTGGCTGTCCAGGGATGGGGATAAGCGTTAAAGTTTCATGCAGCGTGGTGGCTTATTCTTCGTGAGCTGTATATGGCAGTGAAGGTTCCAGATCATAACTTGATAGAGGAGTTTAATGGATTAAGTGAGCTCTTGAGGGCTGAAGGGTCCAGTTTGGCAATCATTTGATTAGCAGTGTTTAAGGAAGCAACGTACAAAAGCCATTTTGTTAATGATTTATGTACATGACGAGAGTTTGAAAAGTAATGTTTGAATCGAATCAGTAGAAGGACTAACAATGAGAACATATAATGGTGAGGGTTTAACTTCGGGATACGCCGCTTCAGCCACAGAAATGAATCAAGAAAGGTGGAAGAGATATCCATGGAGGACCATACCACCACAGGAAATGATAGTTGATATTTGGAGGAGATAAATCTCGAAAGGCACAGTCCACATAGCTGTGGGAAGAAGCGATATGCATTCAAATGTGAGGATATATCCAGTCCTGTATCTGTGCAATACGATTGGCCACATACACTTTGAGCCGATAAGGGTGTATAAATCATAGAGAGGACACTCGTGGAGTCTGATCATCTAGAATCATTTTTGAAATTTAATGGTAAGAGGTTGGTATAAAAATACATAAGTTTAATAAGTAAGTGAGTGGTGCAGAGCTCTGAGCGAGATATGGAATTTCTTTAGAGGGAAGATACACGTTATTTGGCGATGGAAATCAAGACATCTGAGGTATAGGCAACATCCATCTCCTCTCTCACCGGCATCACAGAACCCATGTAGTTTAATCTTAGAAGCAGAAGTGAGATATAAATAGTGCGGTATACTAATGGCACCTAAAACGGGAATATTCTTCAATAATATATCTCATATGATATCAATATCAGTAGGCAAACGTAGTCTCCGCTGTGGGCCTAATGCCCATAACATCTTAATGAGAGACATCGCCCAGAACACTACGGGGGGTTAACCAGTCACAAGAATCATATATTTAGCCACGATTGAAATAGCGTTACGCTTTGTAGGCTTGTAGGCGTTTCCTGTCACTCACATGTGATAGGAGAGGTTGACCGAATCAGGCGTCCACTGAAGCCTGAGAATGCTAAACAGTGTGGTATGATGTCATAAAATAGAAAGGGCTTCTATGTGCTCCCGTGGCACTGCATTAAGAAGTTGAGGCGTAGTCTATTACTCGACAATTAGCGAAGTTCAAAGCCTTCTAATTTTAATAACTTTGTCAATTTATCTTGAAGAAGAAGCTAATCATCTGTTGTGTGTTCTCCAAAAACTGTATCTTGTACGATAATTGGTGTTTGTGAGGTTTTGGATGCACACGGGTAGTAGTGCCCTTCATTCTTCACAAACTGTCGATAAGTTCTTAGTACAAGACAGATGAGGTAATTATATACGTAACAATGCTCATTTGGTAGATCCTAAGAGGTATTTATGGACTGTCACGCCAGTAAATCAATTGGTAATTTTGATCATCAGGGAGTATTACGATATGTATGTACATCTGCCTAGTATCACATTAGAAATGAGAAAGCTGTGGGGTGGCAACGGAAGTGAGCAATCAAATCACTAATATCATTTTGAAATTCAGGCCAAGGTAATAAGCCCTGAAGTGATGAGACTGAGTTTGAAGTGCGGGAACTGGTATCAAAATGACCCGAGCTTAGTTGTGGAAGAAGTTGATTTTACGACTCCATGGTGGGGCAGGAAGTAGTCTGAATTGAGGCTTAGCAGCAAATTGTCATTCTACGCTATTCATTCTATTTCTTTCATTATCTAATAGGAGGTGATATATCTTTAATAAGAGTCCCACTACATATCCGGTAACATCAGGAAGGTTCTTGGGAACAAAATTATTTTCACATAATTTTTCTTCTTTTGAGAGGCCCCTGATGTGAGGAGGTTCTTCAAGTTTCCAGAAGTTTTTCAGTGAAGAGCTAAGGTTGTTATAATTGGTAGAGAGAAGATTGTAGCACCATTAAAATGGTCTTAAGGTACACTGGGTGTGGAGCAGTGAGTGGGTCCCATAGGAACGATACCAAATACCGTACCAAAGTCAATGGGCGGATTTTTACTGATATAATATTGTTCAACAGTCTTAATTTGTGCAAACATTTCTTTATCTAAGAGGATATCGATGGGTACGGGGGTGTCTAATGTGGGGTTAGCTAAGACATAGGCAGCCATATTCTTTTTTAATGACCGGTGAAAGGGCTATACGAGGGATATCTGAAGATATTTGATCAAATATTGATATGAGAGATTATATTTTCATTCAGAGACGAAATATTAAGATGAGTTAGGCCCTTAGTACTTACCTGGGTTTTGAAAATACGATTGATTGACCTTGAGGTGCGAGTGCGTTTAGCGTGTAAGAATTGAGCACATTATTCTGTGATGAACAATGAAGCAGAATCCAATATTCCGTGAACAATAAGGGAACACTATCAGCTGTTGAGAGATTAAAAAGATTTGTTGATAAAAGTACGATGTTATGCAAGTGGAACAACCCAACAAACAAAGTATCTGGGGTTAATACTTTAGCTGAGGTTTGTTGACGTTAGTATTTGGTGAGACCAACTGGTACTCGACCCTGATTGGCTTAAAGCTCGTCACGTGACCACGCCCTCTCACTCTGATTGGCTGTTAGGTTCCCCCTCTCGCACCCCCATTTCCCCTTCTCCCTGACCACCTTTCTAAGGTTTGTATGTGTGGGAACAGCGCTGAAATAGGTATTATTTATATCGATGGCTGAAAACAGTGCTTTCCCCCTCCCCCTCCAAATTTGAACCCACTTTACCCTCTGATTATATCCATGACAACATGGGGTTAACGACCTGTTGTCCTCCTTCAATGTCGCAAAGGATAATTTCAACAGATTTTTCTATAGATCTTCTATGTTGCAATGGGTTTTCCCTGATGACTGTCGCCATTTTGGTGGCTCGACAAAACCGAAATAGAACACAACCTTAAATGATGTCACAACCCTCCACGGCAATGGGGTTTCCCTGATGACTGGCGCCAGTTTGGCGGCGCAACATGACGAGTCAAGATAGGAATAGATCGCGACCTTGAAACCATGACTATGGCAACTCTCCCCCAGACTTGGGTTTTCCCGATGACGTCATTGCACTGTCGCAACCCTGATGACTCATACTTGGCACCAGTTTGGCTGCTCAAAAAGGAAGGAATATATCATGACCATGAATGATGTCACAACCCTCACCAGGCAATGGGTCTTCCTTGATGACTGGTGCCAGTTTGGTGGCTTGACAGGACAATCCTCCTCGATCTGCGTGACGTAATCATTGCGTGTGATGTCGCAATACTTACCCCTGAGTTTTCCCGGTGACTCATACCTGGTGCCAGTTTGGTGGCTTGACAATACAGGAATAGTTCACGACCTTGAATGATGTCGCAACCCTACCCATGCAATAGGGTTTCCCTGATGACTGGTGCCAGTTTGGTGGCTTGTGTCAAGTTGATGTGATCTATAAATAATATGTGTGCCATATCACGTTTGAGTTTATATTTTAGAAACAGGCTATGGGAAGGTCGGTGTTTGATCTATCAGAAAGTTATTTTTGGGGGTAAATTTTCATAAATCATTTTCAACTTTTAACTCTTGAAAATTGGGATACATTCCCTTAATAAAACTAATTTATTCAGCATTAATTCTTTCTCATGTTAAATATTAAACATGTAGAACGATGTGCAGATGTGTGTGTGTGTAAACAGAATATATATGTATTAATAAATATTCAGGGTAAACTAAACAAATCCACGCCATAGTACTCAATATTATAGATTCCTTCATCAGCGTCGAGCATATTTAGGGAGGTTTTTCTAACATAATTTTCAATCTCCCTTCGTGAAAATGTGGGCATAGTTCCTCTAATTTTGGCTTACACTTTAAGTGGCTAACTTGTTTTCTGTGAATGTATTTATTATGTCAACAAAATATAGTTTCGATCATAGAATGATATGTAAAATTTATTGAATATTTACTTATGAATTTTTGTAAGAGTTATATATATTATTTCATCAAAATATAATCGTGAACATTAAATTACTTTGTTGTTTAAGGGGCTTAATTGTTTCATGTAAATGCTATTTATTATGTCAACAAAATATAGTTTCGAGTATTAAATGATATTTAAAATTGTATTTTATATTAATTATGAATTTTTGTGAAAGTTATAAATATTATTTCATCAAAATATAGCTGCTAGCATTAAATAATATTTAATAAAACTGTTGTTTCTAAAATAATTTTCATTGGTGGCGTAGTTGAGTAACGCGCTTGTTTAGAGTAGTGGCATACGGTTGAGGACGGGGGAGTTTGAGGTTCAAAACTCTGTAGGGTAAACTAGGGGTGTTTTTCGCTCTCGCTCTACGCAAATGTGGATTCAAACTTTCCAATTCCTAATCCAGTTGGACTCGCGGTTCTGCTTCTTCGTTAAATCTGTTGTAATACTTGGTTTGGTTAAAGTGTATACATAGAGAAGAACCAGTCTCGTAAACATTGTTAACTCTCTAAAAAAGGGCATAGTGATAGATACACGCTTTGGTGACGCAGTTGGCTAACTCACCAGATTCGTGTTGAACTAGACTACCGAGGATGGGGGAGATTGAGGTTCAAATCTCGGTCGGGTAAACTGGGCTGATTTTTCCACTCTACCTCCACCACGCATATGCGGATACAACCTTCCTAATTCCTAGTTCATTAGCGTAAATAGTACTTAAGCGTATTATAACCCGAACGGTAAGTAATACGTGGTGCTAAAAAAGAGTAATATAGTGGTAATCGCTTCTTCAGTGGCCGCATGGTCTAACGCTCTACTCTTGCATTAGGCTATAGACTACTGATGACGATGAGATTGAGGTTAGAATCTCAGACAGGTGTATTGAGGGAGGTAGTTTAAGCCTATCCTGCACTTGGAAAGCTATGTTAATGATTTAACCCTCTCATAGTTGAATAAGTACAGTAACACTAATATTGTATAAATTGGTGGTCGCAGGGCTACAAGTTATCAGGCTCGGACTAAATTAAATTTACGGGGGACCGCCCATCTGGGCTATTCGCATATTTATATTAATGGAACAGGAATCTATAATAATAAAAGGAAGTGTTTGTCTGTTTGTTTGTTTGTTTGTTTGTTTGCGATGCCCAGCCAAAACTACGGCACGCAGAGCTCTGAAATGTTTAACATAGAAGTACGGGAGGGGGTCCGAATGCACCTCAAAGCAGGATTTTTAAATGTTTAATTAGACTATTTTTTAACACAATACCACAGTAGGTCACGGGAAATGGCGTGTGGGATTGCTAGTTATGAACAATTTTAAAGATAAGTGTGCCTTCATTTGCGTGAAGGTAGATAATGAAACCATGAATTTATCCGACCATATTTGAACCCCATCACTGACAAAAAAAAGACTCGGTCCTTGGGTATCAATCTACCATCACAATGCATTTTATACCTGCATTGATGGTCGCATGGTCTAAGGCGTTGCTATACGGGTGATGAGCGAGTGATCAACGTTTGAAGCAATTGCGGGTACACGTTCTACCTGGTCTAGTAAAATCTGGTCGCCCGGCAAAACCCCTTCGAAAATGGTGAGGCACAGAAATTACGACCGTTCTAAAGATATCTAGGTTCGAATCCCGGTGTGCGCACAATCTAAATTTGTATACTTGCATCGATGATCGCATGGTCTAAGATGTAACTAGACGGCCGATGACAGAGTAATCAAAGTTTGAATCAAGAGCGGGTACACATTCTACCCGGTGTAGATTAATCTTGTTGACTGGTAAAGCCCTTTATAAAATGGTGTGGTTGCAAGAAGTACGACCGTTATGACAGACATCAGTTGTGCTAAAGATATCGAGGTTCGAATCTCAGTGTGCACACCGTCTAAATCTCAGGCTCATCTAATTCCGTTGAGAGAGGTTTAAACTGTAGGTATTTCTCCCTCTGGAACATTTTTTTAATCATCCCTACCGCACGTTTTACCAGAAATGGTAAGTGTCATTAATATAGTTATGGCAGGGGGAGGTCGTGGGTTCGAATCTCGCTCGGCTGAACTGGGGTGGTTTTCTACTCTCCCTCGCTCCATGTAAACACTAGAACATTACTAACTTACTCCTCCGATCCATGACGAATACCAACATGCACGCATGTCGACGGACGATGCCAAACAACAAATTTTAGTTGGTTTTTGATGGTATATTGCGGCCTCTGACTGAGTATTATAAATCACCGTAAGGCTTCTGAGGCCCCTGATTGTGCATAATCAGAGCTGTGTCAATGCTCTCTAGTTGCGACATCACCGTGAAAACCCGATTACCACATAGGGGGTTGCGACATTGCAATGACGACACCGGGAAAACCCATTACCACATAAGAGGTTGCAACATATGATTATATGGAGGGGGAGTGGGGGGAAGTGAAAGGAATCTCAAGGCAGGGGAACCATTTATAACACTCTACCCCAAATGGTCGTCAGGAGAGTTTCGTGCTGTTTGCTCCGGCAAGTGAAAGGCAGTTCAACAGAGCGAGGGAGCAATCACTGTAACTTATTTCGTTCTGTGTCGTGGCGATGTAGTGAGGGTGGGGAGTGAAGGAAAAGTTAAAGGGGACTTAAGGCCGTGATAGGCTGTCAGCTATTCGGTGGTCACACTCTTAGCTAAGATGCCGGCCAGAGAAGATGGTCGCTAGCGATGCTGAAGGAGGAACACCCGGTGCCTTGGACTCCACACCAATAAATAAATAAACTCCAACGTCCCATGCCAATCCTACCCAAACATAAATAACTAATGAGTACAGATAAAAAAATCAATGCGCATACATAAATAAACATTGATCACAAATAAAAAAGCAGTGAGTATACATAATAAACTAATAAAACAAGAAAATACAAGAACCAATATGTTTGGAACCAGAACCAACATGACTGGAACACTTGAAAGAGGGTCAGAGGAAGGGAACGGGGGTCAGGAGAAGGGGAGGGGCAAACCAACAACTAATCAGAGAGCGAAGGGCGTGGTACGGTCATGATCAATTCCTGTCTCTACTTGTCTTGTCGAGCCACCAAACTGGCACCGGGTATGAGTCATCTGGAAAACCCAGGGTGAAGTGTTACAACATCACACGCAATTATTACGTAACTCAGATCGAGGAGACTTGTCTTGTCGAGCCACCAAACTGGCACCAGTCAACAGGGAAAACCCATTGCCTGGGGAGGGTTGCGACATCATTCAAGGTCGTGTACTATTACTGTCTTGTCGAGCCGCCAAACTAGTTTCATATAAAAGTCATAAAGAAAACCCATTTTCACATAGAAAGGAGAGCGGGAGAAGGAGATGCCAGGATCAATGACCTCGTGTACTAGCTCACTGTTTCAAGGTTACGATCTATTCCTGTCTCCATTTGGCTTGTAGAGCCACCAAACAGGTGCCAGGTATGGGTCATCGGGAAAACCCAGGGGTAAGTATTGCGACTTCACACGCAATGATTACGTCACACAGATCGAGTAGGCTTGTCTTGTCGAGCCACCAAACTGACACCAGTCATCAAGGTAGACCCATTGCCTGGGGAGGGTTTCAACATAATTCAAGGTCGTGTTCTATTTCTGTCTTATCGAGCCGTCAAACTGGTGACAGTCATAAGGGAAAACCCATTGCTACATAGAATACCTACGGAAAATACTCTAGAAATAATTTTTTGGACATTGTAGGACAACAGGTCGTTAATCCCATGTAGTCATGGAAATAACCAGATGGGAAGGTGGGCTCAAACTTGGAGGGAGAGGGGGAAATCATTGTACTTAGCCAGTGATATAAATAACAGCCAATCACAGCACTGTTCCCACATATATGAACCGTGAAAAGGTGGTCAGGGGGAGGGATAAATGAGGGTGGGGGAAAATACAAAGCCAACATCTAATCAGAGTGAGAGAACTTTGTCACGTGACGAGCTCTAAGCCAATAATTATCGAGTACCAGGTGGTCCCACCAACTACTGACTGGGATTTGTGCAGTGGACTAGTAGAGTGATCTTGAGTAATTTTAGACGGGTCTGAGACCAAATGTATTTAATGTATTATGTATTTTATTATATTTGCTGCACTAATGTATTAATTCACAACCATCCAATGTGACATAGACAATTATAACAAATTCAATTAGGTTTTACAAAATTAACTCTTCCTTGAAGAGTTTTAACTTGGAAATATGGACAAGAATAAATTGAATGAGTGTTAGATTTACAAAGATCACAATTAGTGTGAGAGGTGAATAATAGTGTTAAATTTAATTTAATAGGGCGTTTGATTTATGCCACCTAGCATCCTTGGCAATGAGTAAGAGACTTGTGGTGTATGAGTAGAGTGCGGGTGCTTCTGGGTAGTATTCACATTGTTGGCTGATTCAACATGTGACTCTTTAAAATGTAAAAACTTGGTTCATCTACTGTGAGTAAACTTACATTTATGTGGTGACTGGTCTTAAACATATATGTCAAGTGACACCATCGAGTTTCCACAGTGTGAAAAATATAAGATCTTTGAGAGCTGGGGTTTGTTCAAAGGTGGGGAGAGCTTGACCGTTTTCATCGTAACTACTAAACACGTTACGCAGGCTCTTCTTGAATGATCCACTAATAGCGTCAGGCAAATCAATGCTTTTATTTATATTAAGAAATTTAAGTTTTACATGTTATGATAGCGACTACGCAATAAAGTGTAGGCTATCTGATAGTTGAGCGTAGAAAGGGGAGACTCTTAACTAAACTACGGGCTTCTGAGCTTAGAGTTGACATTAGGTAGAAAAAAATAATTTCAACTGGTGCTAAGCTTAAATTATGGTGAATAGCTGTGTCGAACAAATTGTGATAACTCATCCAATGTAATGAATCGCCAGAGGAGGTTGGCAGTTTAATTTTCGTTAAGCGTAAATAAAGAGTTAGAACCAAAGACCCACTAGGCATGGCGTTACTTGAAACGTCCAGTAGAGGTTCAGGATTGGGAAGTAACATTTATATACAAAACTTAAATACGTGTGCAATTCACATATATCGTCTTGATTCTGAATTACATCTCAGCATTGTAATATTCAATTTCATCCTAAACAATCTTAGTTAACAGCACTACAAACTAGAGGTGGAGATCTATTATTTCCCCAACCCCTGCACCTGAAACTTGGTGGGTTTAATGGCACTACCCCAACCGCTGGAAGCAAGAACATCTTCAAACTATGTATACCTCTAAAAGATATTACTAAGGTTTTTTGAATAGTAATTGTGGACTTAGGTTTTTTTAACTTGTCACTAACATTAAAGATATAAAAAGTAAGTCTGGGTCAAAGAAATTGATTTAAAACAACCTCTAAAATCTATTTTTAATAGACTAGAACATTTTTAAATATAAATAATTCATTACTATCCTAGCAGGTGACCTGGTGGTCTAGGGGTAAGATGTCGGACTTCTGCGTTGGGGGTCCGGGGTTCAATCCTTGATCCTGGTACAGATTTATCTGATTTCCAAACCCTTCCTTCACCTCTGACAAGACGTGTATTAATCACAACTTGTGAATGTGTGGAGTGCCAGACCTCCAACGTGTTTCGGATCTCACGTTATACTGTAGGTCCTTCCTTTCGTCTCACAATCACTCTACCATTACAAATTAGCGTAATTGCGTACAACCCGAACGGTTAGTAAGACGTGGTGCTGCTTATAATAATAATACAATATGACAACATCAAGATTATTGATTTAAACAAGTGGTTTAAACTTTGTTTCTAAACATGCATTAAGTAAAAGACAACAGTACGTTACTTATACTGATGTTTTCAATCCTCTCTGCATGCCATTAATTTTCATTTTAGATTATGTCATAG
Organism: Timema shepardi; assembly: GCA_902151425.1. Lineage (NCBI taxonomy): Eukaryota > Metazoa > Arthropoda > Insecta > Phasmatodea > Timematidae > Timema > Timema shepardi. The sequence goes on from CABFVX010005479.1 coordinate 17,459, forward strand.
TCCACAATAGATTAAGAGTTACATATAAAATACAAACTTACAAATACAAAATACAAAAATACAACATGTTAATTGCGTCTGGGAAATAATTGAAGATAATAAGGGCAATAAAAAGCACAACAGAAAAGGCTAATATAACTATTATTTAATAATTACGCTGTGGCTTGTGAGAATACTTGCTGCCTACGATTGTATGAACACCGGCTATCTAACCTATACATGTATATTATCAAAGCAAGCATTCCTACGATACCAATGATGTTACACAATAGCTACTTTTAAATATTGTTCAGCAAGCCTATGTCCCTATTTAGTATAAACGTAATTATGGATAAATTTGATATTTATGACAACTAAAGCTAAAATGTACAAATAATGAATAATTTCCTCAACAATGCAAGGGTACTTTAACACTCGACCCCTGCATGATCAGATCTGCAGTGGTCTTTTCTCCACCACTGCTTCAAACTAATAACGTTTGGACTCAACTTCCTTTTCCAACACAGTGTAACAGGCTACAAGTAACAAGACGATTATGTAACTTTTCACCTTCCTACCCATTTGGACTCCCATTCCTTCAACTTGGTCTCCACCACTATCCATGGGTGAACTATGAACTCTACTGAGCCGACGCATTGCGGCGACGCTCCGCCAGCGAAGGAGGCCACGCCCAGAAAAAAGGGATTGCTGTTATGATAACATACCTCCCCTTGATTTGAATTCTGTCAGTGTTGTTCCATTACCTGCCTTCCGCCCTTCTTGTTCATTCTACCCGTTTCTCGGTCTTGCCAGACCATTCCCTTTGTATCACATGTCCTTCTCCCTCATTCCCTCCCCTCTGTCCCTTCACCCACTATCTGTGAACATGTGATCTCGTTTTGTCACTATATATGGCTGTGGTTTCGTTGTATGAGTACTCATTGCAACACTGTCTTTGTATGAAGTAAGCTACGCTTTCCTATTAGGGCTTAATTAGCGCCTTTCTTATAAATTCCCTTTTGGCATAATTTTTTACCCTTTACAAAATTTATTTCTGAAACTATAAATTTGAATGCTGTGATTGGTTGAGGATTTTTCTTAATTATTGGGATAAAATAAAGCCACGATTAATTTTTGAATTATGTTTATTGGGGAAATTAGTTTTACTCGAGCTTTAAAGTAGTTTATTAACCTTTTGGTGGTTTGCGTTACAAGGCTCACTCATGTAGGCTATGGCCAACTTGCTGATGGATACCAAGTAATCTATTTCTAGGTAAACTTAATATAATGCAACAAGATTGCAGGGCCCTTAAATCTCAAATTATATTTGAATAATCGTGGTGTTAAAATTGTTATTGCTTGAAAGTACAAATTGCTTCTACAAGTTTACAGGTCACTTTAACCTTAAATTAAAATTGAATTGTTGTGTTGTGTTTTTGAAACTTTTATTGTTTGAAAATACATATTGTTTCCAGAAGATAGCGAGGGACATAGTATTTAAAGATATTCACTATTGTTAAACTATTTGATTTAGTTGTGTTCTATTAAATTGCTTAAAGCCATGAGTTGAAGGGACTTTTATTCTTAAATTATGTGTCTATGGTTAGATTATCGAAATATTTATTTCCTGTGGCACTTAGTTTAATGCCACGAAATGGCGCGTCACTAGACATCTTAAAAGTATAAATCTATTGTCATATTCAATTGATTTATTTCTCATATATATATAAATAAGGCACTAGGAGGTGACTATGGAGTCATGATCAATTTTCAATATGGTCAAATAAGCATAATAAATGAGTTTATGTTAGCTTCGTATGTTCTGATTTTTATGTATCTTTTACGTTTGTAGGCTCAAAGTTTGTGGGTTAACTTTGTATACCTTTCTTAAGGCTATCTTTGATTGTTGGATAATAAATACTTTACGTTTGATGTTAGCTTTGTTTGGATTCTATGGTGTTATAATCTTATTTTGAACGCCTTTGGAGGTTAATATACTAGATTAAGTTGGGTTATTAATATCGATAGTGTATGGCTCTGGCATATGTTCTTACATAATTATGACATTGTTGACCCTATCCAAAGCTCAGTTTTCGCTTATTACAACTCTTTGCTGGCTTCACCGTGAGGGTGTACGTATAGCAGCCTGCATTTGGCAGCCAACCTTCATGAGTAACGAAACTATCTGTCTACTCCATTCTAATAAGTATTGTACTTGTCATATATATATATTATCATTGTTATTGAATCAAACATATCATATCTTGACAACTCTATGCCTATTATTTCTTACAGAGGGAGGCTTACAACAGATAACATTTGAATGTGATACTTGGACAATACTTCCCCTTTATAACAATTGAATCTGCTTGCGTTACAAACTCCCTAATCTGAACGAGGCATTTCTTTTTAAGGTGGCACTGCCAAGTAAAATTTACGAACCTCATTATGATATATATTAATAAAGTAAAAAATATAAACTTAAATAATTAAATAAGAAAAATTAAAACAAATCGGAGTCCACACAACAGGCTTATGAGAGAGCAGTGCAACAACAACACAAAAGCAAGGGAAAAATATACAACTATGGGCCCTATCATCGTGGTAAGTGAAACTGAGCCATAAGTCAGGGGAACTATGGGTGAGTTTACCAATATGGGTTTTTAATACAAAAGAATAACTAAAATGTTAGTATTGTGCTTATAATGAGAATTTAACATGATTAAAAACCCTTCGTAATTATTAATACATTTATTAACAGGGTTAGTTGTCCTCTTAATAGACTAAACTGTACCATAGAAAAATATATCTTATTCTAAAGAAATAGATCCGGCGACGGATTGCCAAAAATATGTGTGGTGTTAAGAGAGACGAGAGTTATCACAACTACTTTAAATTATCACAACATAAAATAAACAAAATTATTAACTACAAGCCTACCTTAGGGAACTGTAAAGGGAGACAATCTGGAGTAAAGAAATGATGGCTGGGAGGCCCAAATGTTAGTTATTGGGGAGTAGTTAATTATTTTACACTAGAGAGATTCATTGCTTTGTGCCCCAAGGCTAGAAACGTTTGATTCAAACTTAAATTTGAATCTGAGTCTATGCCAGGTCAGCCACACGTGCATGATGAAAAAGTACGCTACAAGCTAACATCAGAGACATTAGGGCAGAAGGGGAAGGAACTGAAGCAAATGACAAGAAATCAGTCATATGTTGACATCTAGCGATAATAAATATAAATAACTAACACAAGGAACAAAAGCATAACTAGCTCAGTTGATAAATTCATGCAAAACAATAGCTTTTCATTCCGCCAACAAAGATGTGCATAAACTTGTAGAAACTGTGGAGTTTTTCGGGATTAAATAGTATAATATTTTATGGACTTCAAGAAACACATATTTGACGAGTATAGTTATTTAGGAACAATTTTAACTAGCAATAACGATATTAAATTAGAAATTAGGAAAAGGTTATAGTCGGGAAATGCATGATATTACGTGGATAGTAAGTTGTTGATATCTCGCCTGCTGCCCAGGAATGTAAAATTGAGAATATACAAAACAATAATTTTACCGGTTGTTCTCTACAGGCGTGAAACGTGTTCTCTTAGCTTACATGACGGAAAAAAGTAGGGTGATTGAAAACAAGGAGCCTTGGAAGATATTTGGTCCAAAAAGGGAGAAGGCTACTGGGGAGTGAAGGATGTTTCATAATGATGAGTTACATACCCTGTACCCCATCACAATACATTGCTAGGATAATCAAGTCTCTTAATTTACCATTTCCAGGACTGCATAAATGGAAGACTCTGGAACCTTGTTCAGCGTACTGCCTGGCAAACCCAATGGGAATAGACTTTGACGCAGATGGGAGGAAATAATTAGAATGGGCCTGAATAAGATAGGGTTCAATGAGGTGGACCGGATAGAACTAGCTCAAGATAGGTATTTGGTCTAATGAGGGGGACTGGATAGAATTAGCTAAAGATAGAAGGATAGTATGTAGCTAGGTGGACTGGATAGAGAGAGCTATAGCTTAAGGAGAATGGACCATTGTTAAAATTGGCAATTAGCTCAAATGGCTTAAATTTGGTAACTATGCTACATGCAGGTTTATACTCCTCCCCAAAACAGTTTTCCAACCTGCTATAAGCCCATGCGATGGAGCAGACCAATCAGTTGAGTAAAGAGAACCGAATGGAGAGGTCTATATCGCTTTCTCTTCCATAATAGTTTCATTATCACGCGTATGGTGATTTATTGACGAAAGGAAGGAAGGAATGGGTAACGGTTCTTTTACAAATTCTTTGTCCTCTTTCATGACAGTTTCCTCGGGTGCACCAATTTGACCATAATACATCCAGGGCCTCCGAGATCCAATAATAAAACACCCCAAAACTTGACTCACCGTTTCTCCTAAATTATTTTGACTATCACCGTAATTTTTTCAGAGTTATTTACAAAAGCCTTATAATCCATCATGATATTATTAACATTCTCATATTCTAACTGGCTTGTTTTGAAAAAAAAAATTGTTTTATTTGTAAAAAACTATAATACAAATTTGATTGCAGACATATTTTCACTCTTTGAAAAAATTATCCTAATTGACATAGACGAGCACTGAAAGTGTACAAAACATCATGAATTTAAGTTTATTTTGAGATAATACTCAGGTTTCTAACACCAATAGCTTTCACAATAGGATATGTTTAGTTTCGAGTTATTCGCGCTGCCAGGTATTCGGCACACCGATTGTTGTCAGAAAGACTATCACTAAGTTGAATTTTTTTTTCTACTCTATGATTTACTATTACTATATTTGTAATTTACTGTCGATTTTGCGAACACATCCGAGTTAAACCATTTATCTACTATCAAAACATTCAGTAACGTTGTCTACAAGGTGAACAAGTACATACTTTTATCGATTCCAAACATAAATAAATATATAATCAAGACGCATTGATAAAAATACAAATTAAATAGGGTCTAGAGAAGATAAAAAATAATATAATTTTTTGGTATTATTGGAGTTGTCGTAATGTTTCAACCCTCAACATTTGAGAGCTTACATCTGGACAAACGGAATAACAAAAGATAATATATTTAGTTCAGCTAACTTTGCGTCAGTTTGTAATGTAGTGTTAGCTTTTTTCATTTACAAAACATTAGAATGGCTTTATATTGAACCAATGATGACACAAATTACTAAAATATATTCACTTTACCTTGTCACCAGTGTGGGGGATAGGAGGGTGAAAGCTCAAATATCATTCTGTTGGAGGTTTTGTCTTTCATATTTAATAATGTAATCCTTAGTTTAATTTATTTTCATCGTTTTTATCTTTTTCCATTACCAAGAATGACCATGTATTCTCTGTATTTTTTGTTTCTTTCATTAGTTGTAAGTTATTTTTACTATAGAGTTTATCACGTTAATGGCCCATTGTGTGTAGTAACAATAATAATAAGTTACATAAACTACCTTTATATTTGTCTAACCTCGTCTTACACTTACTTTAAGGCACTTTTTTCAATTTTTTTATGTACAAAGGAACCCTACATCGCATACCATTAAACATGTCTAGGATCCATTATTTCAGGGAGAATGCATTCCATATAAAATCTTTTTTAGCTTTGGAATCATTTTCTTTGCCCAAAAGTTTTGATCCCGTTCTACCTCGACGTACTCAACATTAAAGTCACTAAATATGATTAAAATATTAACTTTTCTGTTCACTGTGTTTGTTGTGCGACTCTAGTGACCGTACCGAGACCACGTCGCCCTTAAACCCCTTTTTTCCTCGAGCCCCTCCCTCTCGCGGTCTACTACTGTCCTCCCCAAGGCCCGTACACTAAGTTACAAACACTCTAAGAGATCGCGCCAGGACGAAGGGCTCGATCAAGCTAAAGACCATAAACAATAAAAGGGAAATAAACCTATTCAAAACGGCCTGAGGCCGGCTTCATCAGGACGCGGCTCCGATGCTCGGCGAGACCCCCCCGGCTGGCGCTCAGCCTAATCCGAATGCGTGTGTGTCAATGCGCGTGATTCAGCGTGTTATGTGTTATATGTCCGTCGCCAGCCCCACCCGGGGTTGGCCAGTTTCAGCCAAAGACATCTATATTGTATCATATATCAGAAACATTATTATTTATCATCGTCTACATCTTTGTTTTTTCTCTCGTTTCTTGTTCTCCGCTCACTGTTTTCTGTCTTTTCCCTTTCCTCTGTACGTTTTGTGTATCCCTACGGTCCTGGCGACCCGCTATGTGCAATGGGGTGGGTTTTTGAAAAATTTTCCCACCCCAAACCCATTGAAAGCCATTATCAGCCCGCAAAGGCGCCAATACCCTTCATGTTGTGATTGTTATTATCCCTATGCCATGTTAGTTTTCGAGAGCCCTTCGGGGCTGGTGTTAATGTTTGTCTCTATATGTCTCCCCATGTTTTTATTCATGTTTTATATGTATGTTAAAAAAGAAATAATAAAACCTATCAAACAAACAAACTGCATATTTCTCGCGCGAGGCCTGTCGCTTTTAAACAGTGACTTTTGCGTGGCATAGCAGGGGAAAAACGAGTCCGCTCTGGACGGAGTTGTACCTTGTAGTGACGGTTAGTACCTAAACACTCCGTCAAGGGCGCTGCCCCATCTTGTGAACGTCACGTGTTTTGTATTTACGTTTTGCCTGTGTTTATTTACGTTCCGATACAACACTCCGAAACAGTAAGTGTTTACAAAGGGCCACGGACAAGTCCTCCTCCCACCTCGTCCAGAGGCCGGAGAGGTGCGGGGCCACCCCTAAACGCCAACGAAATACCAACTTTTTACGGTATACACAAAATACCATTGGGGCCATCATCCGACCGGTTCGTCGAGACCTGGAGCCAGAAACATCTACCACCGACCACCCACCCCTAGGAAAGACAGTGGAGACAGACGGAAGCCGGGGGCCATGCACCGCCCCCTACGCCAATACAGGGTGAACCGCCAACAACGGCGAGCTGTTTGTCGACGGTGACCTCGGTCACCTTCACGACTACCACCGCGGTCTGCAGCGTGTCTGCCTCAACCACCGCCGCGGTGGGTCACTACGCCGCCCCAAGCCGGGGATGAACACACAAAGGAGAAGGGGGCAAGCTTCCACGCCTCCCTTTATGGAATGACCAAGGACCGTCTCTGTGAGACCATGATGGAGAGATCCGACACCCCGGAAGGGGATCTGGGACCGACCCCAATGGACTAGTCACCGGTGGCCCCCACGACCACCCATCCGGCAGTTCCAGAAGACCTTCCCGCGCCTCCGCCATCAACCGTCGGGGTGCCAATCGAGGACGAGTCGGTGGGCACCAACCCTTACAAGGTGCCCGCCCTAGGGGCGTGGAGCCTATTCGACCCGGACGACAAGAGCCCCACCATCAGGGCCCCCAACCTCAACAGATACAGGCTGGTCCACGCAACCCGCCCCCCAAAGGAAGCGGAAGGTCCACACCTCTCCCCAGGGACATCTCAAGAAGACGGCTATGGACTCAGGCTCGCGCTCCAACAAGTTCGACACCCTGAGGAACCTGCCAACGGAAGACTCGGGTGAGTTTGCGCCACCTGTTAATCCGGGCAGGCGTTCGGATCTCGCAATCCCCGACCCATCGGGGTATGGTGTTGCGTCGGCCACTGCCGGTGGATCTGCGGACCTCCCCGGGGCCGTGTCGGGGTAAGGGGCGGGGCCTGGGGCCAAGGCGATTACAGCAGAGTCCAAGGCCGGCCCGTTCCGCGGCCCGACCACGGTGTCGGGGAAGGGGGAAATCCCGAAGTCCTCCGGAAAACCGCCCACCCCCCAGACCGCGCCCTCTAATACCAGGGCCGAGCGAGACCCGGTAATCGTCTGCGAAGGGAATTTTAAGGTAAATCCCTTCGAGGCCACCAAGAGACTGAGCCGGAAACTCGCCAGCGGTCTCCGCATGAAGTGGTCGACCAACCGCGTCACGTTCTACGTGAACACGTTGGCCGATCACTCCACCCTCTTGGAGACGCTGAGCCAAGGCGATTACAGCCGAGTCCAAGGCCGGCCCGTCCCGGAGCCCGACCACGGCATCGGGGAAGGGAGCAATCCCGAAGTCCTCCGGGAAACCGACCACCCCCCAGACCACGCCCTCTAATACCAGGGCCAAGCGAGTCCCGGTAATCGTCTGCGAAGGGAATTTTAAGGTAAATCCCTTCGAGGCCACCAAGAGACTGAGCCGGAAACTCGCCGGCAGTCTCCGCATGAAGTGGTCGACCAACCACGTCACGTTCTACGTGAACACGTTGGCCGATCACTCCACCCTCTTGGAGACGCTGGTGCTACAGGGGTACGAGCCTTATAACTTCCCCACCGACGGAGAACGAGACAGCCGTCTCGTCATCAGAGGACTCCTGGTGACCTCACCGTGCGAGGACGTACAGGCCGCCCTGATGGACAAATGTTACCAGGTGAGAAGGGTGACCCGCCTGGGAGCGAGGCCCGCCGGGCCGGATCAAGTGGAGCGGCCTTTCCCGTTATTTCTGGTGACTCTGGTAGGGCACCAGCAGCTCCAGAGATTGTCGGGGGAGACCGTTCTCTCGCACATGAAGGTGTCCATGGAACCCTTCAGGCGTAAGAATGTGGCCCAGCAGTGCCACCGCTGTCAGGGTTTCGGTCACACTTCCATCGGGTGTTTCCGCCAGGAGCGCTTCGTCAAGTGCGGTGAGGCTCACGCGTCCTCCGCCCGCATGCGAGCGCTCTCGCACAGACCCTGCGCGTTGCACCAATTGCGGAGAAGCCCACCCCGCCAACGCCGGTATCTGTGTGCATAGGCGCAGGTTTGTCGAGTCGCGTGAGCGCTCGGCGTCGACCAGCCAGGCTCGCCCGTCGGCCCGAACCCCCGGTTGTCCCGGACAACCCACCCCTCCACCCCTCACCAACGCCTGGGCGTTTCCTGGGTTGCCCGGGAGCGCGTGGGCGCCTGCTGCCGCCCCAGCTGCGGCCCAGCCCCCCACTCGCCCCCACGCTGGGTCGGCGCGTACCTCGACCCGTCCCGACCAAACCTCGCACTTTTTGTCCTTCTTCAAAGGGCTATCCGAGATCTTGGACCTCCTCCGCCCTCTCAAACCTCTGTTCACGCCTTCCCTACCTCAAGGAACGCCTCGCGGCCTTCGTCGCCACTCCCGATTGGTCGAAGCGGTTTGAGATACTTTTCAAGGCTCTCTCTAACCTCTTTTGACCGCACCCCTCCACGTACTCCTCTGGAATTGTAGGTCACTCGCTCACAAAGTCCCCGAACTCCTCCTGTTGATGTCCGATCACGCCGTCGACGTCGCCTTCCTTACCGAGACGTGGTTCACGGAGGCTTCCGTCTTCCAGGTACCCGGGTTCCTCTGCCACCGGGTGGACCGAGGTGGTCACAGGAGGGGGGGCCTGACCCTGTTAGTACGGGAGACTCTACAGCACCACCGGGTGGCCGTCCCGGGATTCACGTCCCTGGAGGTCGTGGCGGTGAGGCTGTTAGGCGCCGCGTACTCGATCACGTTGGCGAGTGTCTACGGTCTTTCCGGGGTCCCCCCGTCCGCGGCGGACCTAGCGGTCTTGCGGGGTCTCGACGCAAGCGTTGTGCTGGTGGGCGACTACAACATCAGGCACACCTCTTGGGGCTGTGCCGGCGCTAACCCCAGGGGGACCACCCTCCAACCGGTTCGCGGACGGGCACGGCCTCTTGGTCCACCGCCCCCACTTACCTTCCTATCTACCCGATAAACCCCGACACCTCCCCAGTTTCCTAGACCTCATACTGACCACGAGGAGACCCTTTCTCTCCCCTCTGGTCACTCACCTGTCCCAATCGTCCGATCACAACCCCGTGATCTGTGACCTTCACTTTCTTCCGCTGCCCGTCGACTCACCTCCCCGATTCAACTACAGACGCCCGGACTGACCTAGATTCCAGGACAGGCTGGCCCGCGCGATCTTTCCCGCCACTCCCATCCCCGACGTCGCGGAGTTGGACCGCCAGGCCCATCTCTTCACGTCGACCCTACTCTCGGCCACGTCCTCTTCTATCCCGATAAGGCGACCTCCTCTCTTGGGTCCACCACTACCCCCCTTCATCCTCGACGAGATACGGCTCCGCGACAGGGCGCAAGCCCTGTGGCAGCGGTCTCATATCCTCCGTGCCAGGGAGGTCTACAGGGTCCTCCATTCCCGCTGCTGGTGGTCGCTCCGTTGGTGGAGGGCGGAGGCTCAGCGCAGGAGGCTCCAAGATCTAGAAACCGAGGATCTCTCCCTGTGGCGCCATCTGAAGGGGATGCGTCACTAGCCCAATCTAATCCTGGGGCTGCGCATGGCGGACGGTTTGGCGTCCGCCGCCTCAGACCGAGCGGAGGTCTTGGCGGTGGCGTTCGAGGCCAGCTTCACGCGGCGACCAGGCTCTCCGGCGAGAGATCTGGAACCTCCTGCGGTAGAGCTCCCCGATCATCCCATCATCCCCTCGGTTGAGGGTCACCCTCCCTACCCGGACCTTCGACTAGTCACCCCCCACGAGCTGTCCCGGGCCCTGGCAAGGCTCAAAACCTCGTCCGCCCCGGGGCTCGACCGGGTCTCCCACCATCTCCTCGCACACCTTCCCCGCAAGGCGTTCGTCCTCCTCCTCAGAATCCTAAACGCTGTCCTGACGCTGCTCTACTTTCCGGACCAGTGGAAGGTGGCGTACGTCGTTCCCGTCCATAAGCCGGGAAAGCCCCCCACCTACCCGGCGTCCTACAGACCCGTCTCCCTCCTCTCCTGCGTCGGCAAGGTGGCGGAGAGAATGATCCTGGCTAGGTTGGAGGCCTGGCTGTAGATGAACCCCCTCCTGCCGGACCACCAATTCGGCTTCCGGAAGGGGCTGTCGACTACCCACGCAGTCTCCAAGGTAGTCGACCTGGTGACCGGCACGTTCAATGCCGGGGCCCGGACGGGGTTCGTGGTGTTGGACGTCAAAAGGGCGTTCGACAACGTCTACCACCGAGGGCTTCTCACCGCTCTCACCGGGGTGGTTATCTCACCGCCCTTCCTCCGCCTCCTCCATACCTTCCTCGCCGACCGCTCCTTCAGAGTGGGAGTCGAGGGAGCCCTTTCGTCCCCCCGACCGATTCGGGCAGGAGCCCCCCAGGGCTCCTGCCTTTCCCCGATCCTGTATTCCCTGTTCGTGCGTGACATACCCGTCCCACACGGAACGTCCCTCTTCCAGTTCGCGGATGACACAGCCCTCCTGGCGCAGTCCCCGGACGCTAAGGTCGTCTGGGCCAAGCTTACCTTCGCGTTGCGGGCACTGTTGGCCTACCTTCGGACCCGATCCCTCGCCATCCAATCCGCTAAGACGCAAGATGTTCTGTTCACGCGTCGGGGAACGGGCCCCCTGCAGCCACTTCGTGTGGAGGGTACCGCGGTCCGGTAGCTGGGGGTGACCCTGGACGCGAAATGCAGTTGGGACCCACACCTTCGTTCTGCGGCGGGGAGGACCAGGAGCGTCATGTTGAAGCTGGCTCCACTTTTGCGCCCGGTCAGTCCGTTGGAATACGGTCACAGGATCAGACATTTCTGCTCTGTGTGATGTCCATCCTGCTCTATTCCGCTCGCGTCTTTTCCTATTTACCTAGATACAGATACAATCATTTCCGTTTTGTATACCACCAGTTCCTACGATTGGTCCTCGGGGCTCCGCCCCGCGTCCAAAGCCGCGTTCTCCTGACCGTGTCAGGCCTCCCTTTCTTGGACAGCCGTATCCGTGGTCTGGCGGAGAGGTTTTTCAGTCGGGCGCAGGCCAGCTCCAACATGATCGTCAGGGGCATCGGCGATTTAGACGCTCCTGGCCGTCCCTACCGCCGGATAAGGGACGGCGTCGTGAACCCCCTCGTTGACGTCGAAAGGTGACCTCGGAGTCGAACCTGGGGAGTCGTGACCCCCCTTCTAGTCGTGTGAGACTGGGAGGGGAGGCCATACAGCGGGCGATGCCGGCCGATAGGCCGAGATAGTGGCGACCGGACGGGTCGACGGGTAGTGTGAGTGAAAGTGTCGCGAAGTGCACCCACCGACCCGTCAAAAACGACCTACTGGGTCATATGTGTCTGTGGGGGGGATTACAAATCCCCCCACTATATATGTATGAACTGTGCCCTATTTAGGGGATCTGATAAGAAAGATAAAACAATTAATTTATTGTCGAACTATATTATTTTTTGAGAACCCCAAGGGGTTGGGACAGAGTTATTGTTTTCATTAAGAGTTGTGTTTGTATAAAAAATGTATGTAAATAGATAGTAAGAAAATTAAAAATGCTATTGAAAGAAAGAAAGAAAGTTTCATTTTTATTACCCTAACACTCCTCAGTGCTCAGAACCATCCGGGCTGCCAGATATCCTTCACACATCCCCCCCTTTTTTATTTAATTTTCTTTGCGCTCAGAACCATTCGGGCTGCCACTACCCATGACGCCCCCTCCAACACCATTCCTGTATCGTCGCAGCAAAGGAGGTATAGGCCGCAAGGCNACCCCCCCTCCAACACCATTCCCGTATTGTCGCAGCAAAGGAGGTATAGGCCACAAGGCCAGGGGAGAACAATATCGTATCTTCAAGGCCCTCCTCACACCGACACCTTTCCTATATCCATCTGCGTCATCCCTACTCTCCCCCGTTCCCCCAAAACCTCTTCCCCCACAATCCATCTACCTATTACGACCCCTCTCTCTTCCTCCTCCATATCATCTAGTCAACTATCACCTCCTGCCCCTCTCAGACCCCAGAAGAACACACATAAAATGCCTCACCAATAAAAGGGTGCAGCTGAAACTTCGCGACCTAGGTCTAGAAGATGCCCCTCCCAGCTCCCCGAAGCCAAAAAAGACAGCAGAGGAAGAACAAACACAAGAAACAAGATCAAAATTGGGCAAGATGGGTGAACATTTACTTGGGTATTAAGCCAGCGAGAAGGCTGCTTAAGAGTCCCATCAAAGGGGAAAGAATACTTGAGACTTGCGTGAACCAGAATGGCCTAGTGCCACCATGACACTCCCCCGAGAACAGACAATAACAAGGCCCAAAGCACAAGGTTAAGCGGACCGACTAACATACCCGATCGACTCAAACAGAAAGTTAATTAATAACAGGCGCTCCCAGTGATGGCAGGGAGCCGTTCACACACAAGGCCCCTTGACATTACACTAAATTGCCCTAAACGCTTCAGCGTTACCTACATTATACTAATTTGAGCGACCTTGTTAGAGTCTTTGAACTTAATCAATCATCCAATTAACCTAGTTGACGACTAATGACCAAACATCAAAATGAACTATTCCATATGCACATATAAAACACAGGCAACTCATACAGATGGTATGAATATGGTAGCAATGAATATACAGACAGGGTCTCTCTGATTATGAGGTTCAACTAACCATATAATTCAAAAAGACTGGTGACACGATACGAGTCAGCCCACTATTTAGAGTATACATGGGACAGGCTATAATCACCCAGCCAGCAAGCACAATATGAAACTTAAGTTACCTAAAGGCTCTATACAATTACACATAATAAAAGACTAAAGGACAACAAGCTCAAAACGAGCTATAATTACCAAAACGCTCCAAACAAATATACATAATAAATAACAAAAGGTAGATCTCCAGAGCGCCTAGCCAGCTACATACCTTCTACTAGTACGGATAACCAAAACACCTCGCGTCTCTATACCATGTAGCACGCTCTAAAAGCAGTGAATCCTTCTGGACTTCTCTCCGGCGTACCTCAATCTAGCGTAGTCTAATCGGCCCTTGATCTGCGAGAAACTCCTTGCGAAACGTACCAACAACGAACCAGCAATGTACCAGCAGAAAACCAGTAGGAGAGTACCAGCAATGTACCAGCAACGTACCAGCATCAAACCAGTAGAAGTGTACATGCCAAGCTTCGACAGTTGTAGACAATAAGCTATCAAGGCAGGTGTGGCGGGGGCTAACTGCACAGGGCCCAAGGTTGCCATCCCAGGTATGCCATAGCGACCACGTAGGGCAGTGACAGTCAGCTTCGTAACAGGAGAACACAGCCAAACATTCAAATACCGTACAGTACTCGGTCTAAACACGATGTGTCTTCCTCCAGTGCTGATAGAAGAATACTATTTATTTTATTTTATATAACTATCGCCTAACGCTCCCAGACCGGGACTAAGCTATGGGGGATAGGAGGGGTGGGAAGTTGAGCCAGCCCCGCCTCAGGAAGAACGCGCATGCGCACCCATCAAAGAAAGAGGGAAGGGAAGTAAAACATATGAATGTTAGATATTACGACTCTTCCGAGGAAGGGAAAATTGGCACGCACGAGCAATTAATAGAGGCTTGTTAAATATCAAAGAAGATAATAAACATTGGGCCAGAACAAGGGGCATCCAATCAATAGCCAAAAGTAATTAAAAGTAGATGCGCCGGAAAAAGGTTACATAACAGTACACTTATGCGAGCTAATTCCCATTAGCTTGGCACGTATTTATTCGGAATTTCAAGCTTTCCAAATAATTTATTTTCGAGTCTTCCTCAGTACTCAGATCAGCGCTATGTCAAACGATGTGTTTTGGGCACATTACTACTTCGAATTATATGGAGCCTTGACTATCAACTTTATTGTAAATGGAGTATTTAACTAGATAATTTAAATATGACTGCACATGATTTTAATTTACGTACAAAGAATTATTTGTATATGCACATTTCAATATGGATTTGTTCTTTTAACATCCCACATATTACATAGCGGTAGTAAAGGGGTTGACATATTCAGTGGTGCACCCAGAATTCTTTGAGGACAATTGAGGGGTCAAACAATCAAGGTTGTGTCCAGAATTAAAATTTTGGTGTGGGGGAGGGGGACGGGGAATTTAAGAGGCACAGCTGCATAACCACTTGAGGCGAAGACAATGACTATTAAATTCCGGTAAATTCCCTTTCAATTATTTTTCAGGTGACTAAAGACAATGATTCTAATAATGTAACTGACCATATCTTAGATACAATGTATCAAAGCTATTTTTCCATTACTTTGTCTAATTTGTAGCTTTTGGGGCAGTTTTAACATGTTTAATGGTAGGTTTACCATAGTATTTCCCCCCTAAACTGGGAAACTTCTAGTGTTTTATTCAAAGATAAAAATCAGGGATGGGGGAGTTATATTAATGCAGGGGGAAGGGGTGATAGTAAAATAAAGAGTTTTGCCCTCTGACCCAAAAGGAAGTCTAAGGTTCCTTTACAGTAAAATGTTGCAAGATAATATTGATCGCCCTAGAAGCTATTCGGAGGATCTTTCCTTTGAAAATTTTAAGAATGGTAACTACACAAAGGGAAATAGTAACAGTAGGATATATTAATAAAAATGAAACGGTTCAAACCAATTAAATCATGGTTGTTAATGTCACTGAGTGTAGTAATACATGGAGAGGAGTGAGGACACAAAGAAAACAAGAACTTCAATGAAAACAAGTATATCAAAGAGAACAAACATATCAAATAGAACAAGGATGTCAGAGAGAACAAGGAAATCAAAGGGATTAAGGAAATTAATAAAAATAACATTAATGAGGATAACTAGAGGTTAAGGACGTTAAGAAGTTGAATATCAAAAAAGAAAATGCCATCAACTTATTTGGCTTAGGACATCAAGGATACACGTTTTAGTTGTTTCATGCCATCGAGGAAAGCAGATAAATTTGGGAAAGTAAGAATATCAAGGAATGAGATAAAATAAAAGAGACTAAGGACATTTAGGAAAGCAATGCCATACAAGAAGAAAGTAAATTAATGAGATCTAGGAAATCATTGATTATAAGGACATAAACGAAATAAATTAAATCAAAAAGATAGAGGAAATCAAGGATAAACAGGAAATCAAGAAGAGCAAGGACATTAATAAGACAATTTAAAGCAAGGAGAAAGGAAACAGAGGATGAAAAGGAACTCGACAAGAAATAGGAAATCAAGGCAATCAAGGCGAGCAAGTACATCTAGAAGAGGAAGGAAACCGAGAAGAAAGAAAAACAAGGATGGAAAGGAAATCAACGAGGGCAAGGACATTTAAACAAGGACATTATGGAAAATAAGGCTATTTAGGAAAGCAGGGGCATTTAGGAGATAACAAGGAGGGAAATGAAAACTAGGAAGGCAATAACATCAATGATAGCAATACAGTCGAACTTGGTTATAATGGCCTCGGCTATTCTGTCAACTCGGGCGTAGCGTCATTTTTTAAGCAGTCTGGTCAAACTGTCATCCATTAAAGGTATAAAAACCTATGTTTTAGTGTCACTAACACTAGGTTGTAACTTCAAAAACTTCTAGGATATTTTACTATAAATATTATTAAAATGTATATACATGTAAAAAAAAATATGAAAAAATTGCCAATTCTTACAAAGGTATATTTGATATCAAACTGGGAGTGTACTGGTCATACAGTGCACTGGTATAATAATAGAGTCAATGGCAAAACAAAATCAGGGAGAGGGTGGCGGGAATCGTGGGCACTTCAAGGTCAAAATGAAGTGAGGTCTAACTCTCCTTCTTTGTTACTGAGCTGGCTGGAACTGTCTCATGTGCACGTCTAAGCTCAAAGATAAGTTTTTTTAGTGTTTTATAAGATTAACGTTAGTTTTAGTAGTCATTGTGTAGTCATTTGGTAGCCATTACATGTAGGCCTAGATTTTTTACAAGCATGGCAAATTGTAGTACAAAAAGGAAAGTTATGTCTATACAAGAGAAAATGCGTGTCATTTTAATATGTGAAAGTGGACGGAAAAAGTTTGATGCATGCCGTGTGTTTGGATTGATGAATTCTACTGTAAATGTCCTTACTTGCAAACTATTAAATGGGTTATTTTGGTAACTCATTTATAACGTCACACTGACGTAACGTCAAAATTTGTTTGCCCCCTTCGATGATGCTATAGCCAAGTTCGACTGTAACATCAACAAGAGCATTGGCATCAATAAATAGCACGCACATAAAGAAAGAAAAGGAAAGTAAGGACATAACTTTGTTTTAGGAAGCTGACGAGAACAAAAACACCATGTACCCCAAAAATAGCATGGGAAGTAATTACTCTTACTATGTAAATCAATTTTTCTTAGTACCGAGAGTATATTGTATTGGACCGAGTTCTTCAAAACAGTGAACTGGTAAGAGCCGTCAGCCAGGATTCCCTCCATGGAGTTGAAGGGAAGAGTTACCTTCCTCACAGCAAGAGACGATGTGATCTTACCAGAGTAGAGGGCCATCAGGAGCCAGCCAGTGATGTAGATTGTCAGGAGCAGCACTCGTAGTGAACAGCTGGTAGGAGTCATTGGCTGGGCTACAACACAAATTGAGCAGTTCTAAGAGAACAAGCTACTGAATTAGAGAGCCATTTACTCGCTAGCCATTTACTCGTATTTTTCAAACTATAAATAAAACAAATTTAGTATGAAAAATAATTCAATGTCTAATTGGAATAAAACACACTACACTTAATTTAAAAATATGTGTCGCTATCAGTCCCCCCAAGTTTACGCCTATATGGCAATATGTCAGGAGGGAGTTGTCGGGTAGGAGCATTTAAAATAGTCAAACTTGTTGTGTGAATGGATTTATTGTAGACGAAAGTACAGTACATAATGTGATGACTCGTTCTGGACAAGAACTACTTAAATCATACAGCTATTAAGCTGTGCTTCTAGTGCAGAACTCTTTTATGTCATTATAAAACGGTACGCACCCTTGGTTCGGATCTTTACCGTGTTTGTATAAGGCATGATAGCCCTGTATTCACGCGCGTCAGTTTATATTTCAGCGCTAGATCTAAATATTTAAGAGTATTGTGTTCGAGAGGCCAGTAGTGTCACGTTCTCTTCCAACGATTAGACTGGGTTTCATTTAAATTGAATTTTTCTGTAACAATATTCCTAGTTCCTAATTACATAGAGTAAGTAATTAATAGTTTATATTATATATTTTATGATCTTAGGTGTAATATTTCTAAAACAATGTATATAGCAACTATTTTGTTTCACAAATCTTACGAGTTTTAAGTAAATGTCTATTTTAAGATTTTAAAAAAATAAAGAAATTCTTTGGGATGCACCGTACCATTTACTTTTTACTGCTTATGGGGATACTCCGGCACCCACGATACTCACGTCCATGATTCCCCCTTTTCCGGTGAGCTGTTTACTGACCTTGACCACAGAGGAACCCACTGAGAGCTATGAATAGCGAGTCAAGCAGCGTGTAATGATCTTCAACTGTTGTATCATTATGACGACGAGTGAAGAAAGAAGTGGTCATCAATTGAAGAACAACGATGAAAAATATTGGAGGTAAGCTGGCCAACCAGAGCTTTAGGTTGACTGGCAGGCCAAAGTATTTCCACTTCAAGTTACTGGAAGGCTGTCGGATGAATACTCTGAAACTATGGGGTTAGAACCATTCTCAATTAGAGTTTTGCCAATCTTGTGTATCTTTCACATGAGCTACCGCACGCGAACCACATGCGAGCCATTTGGTTACTTCATTGATACGATAGGTATAGAGAAGGACGCGATTATTAAGGCTATTGGTACACCAAAGTAGAAATGTGTGTGTTTGTGCGCGCATTATCAATAGCTAGACATTGACCGATGGATGGTTTTCTTACAGACTATTTTTTGAAAGTTGATGGTAGTACCTTTGTATGACTTGTTCATAAGTAATATGAACTTTTTCATTCTCTTACGAGAAGTAATTAACACAATATAGAAAGGTTAAAAATACAAATTAATGACCTAAATTAAAAATAACGGAAAATGAATATTAGAAAGAAAAAAAATATTTTTTTATACTTCTATGTTTTAAAAAACCCAACTATTTTCACTCTTTTTTTTATTAGTATGGCATGGTTTTTTCTTCACGTTTTAATATTGATGTTTAGTTTTATAATCTATTATTGAATAGTAAAAAATGACCAGAAAAATTAATTGCTCTATTTGTATAGACCGTATGGACTTAAAACAATATCAGAGAGTTTTAAAAACTATTTAAAAATGTTAATGGAATATTTTAACAATTGATTCAATATTCAGTGTGAGTAGAGTCTCACGTTACCGAATGTATTTTTACTACACACATCCGGATATACGTACAGCAGACAATAGCCATTCATTCTAGCTCTAATGATTTGTCACAGTTAGTATCTCGTATAACGTAATATTTCTTAATATCCGAACATAAATTCTATGACTTTTGACTGAAATAAAAGATGTACGGAGATCCTGTGTCCAGCAGGTAACAACACAGAATCTGTGACGTATAGTACCTCATGTGAAAGGTTCCAACATAGTTTTTCTGTGGCTGGCAATCGGCCCATGTGAATATATTGTATATTATATATAAAGTGTACAAGATATTGTGTTTCCAAGATAATCACAAGTCCTTAGAACAGTGGTTCTCAAACTTCATAGTATATATATATATATATATATATATATATCCCCAATATGAATCACTCAACATGAGCGCTTAGATTGGCAATACTAAGACCTGACGACAGACGTGCGTGCATTATTAACGGCAAATACCATCGACCATGGTTGAGTATTGTGACTTGAGGGTTGTCTGTTGAACGTTTGGTGTGTTGTTAGGTTGTTGATCGCGAGCTGTATTCAAGTTTTGTGTTTATTTCTGGTGATGTTTTAATGTTAAAATGGATATAGTTTTATCAAACGGGGAAAAAGACTAATTAATTGGTAGAATAGTGAGGGGAAAATGAAAAGGACAACGCACCAATTGTAAGCGTGAGATTTATTCAATCTGTTCAAGTGGCTATACCGTTACTCGGCACAAATCTCAAGTACGACAAATACCTGGACTTTGGATTCAAGTATACTGGCCCTGAATACGGTCCTAAATCTGAATGTGTGGTTTTTTGGGAAAAGCTTAGTAATGAGAGCATGGTTCTGAGTAGATTATTATTATTATTATTATTATTATTATTATTATTATTAGCACCGCGTCTTACTACCCGTTCGGGTTATACGCACTTACGCTAATGTGTAATGGTAGGGTGATTAAGAGATGAAATGGAGGACCTACAGTTTAACGTGGAATCCGAACCACGGTGAAGGCCTGACATTCCCCACATTCACAAGATGTCTTGTCAGAGGTGAAGGAAGGGTTTGATAATCAGATAAATTTATGCTGGGACCGGGGATTGAACCCCGGCCGCCAGCATAGAAGTCTGACACCTTACCCCTAGACCGCCAGGTCACCCATCTGAGTAGATTAAATATACGTTTAAATATGCAACAATCATTTAATAGAGAAAGACAACAATTATTTTGACCATTTGTTATTATATGATGTAAAACAATTGAAGAGAGAACAAGTATAGGTATATATGAAAAAACCCAAGTAACCAGTTACAAAGTGGCTGAAATAGAGGCAATGAAGATGCAGCCTCAAACCATTTCTGAGGATTTGATTTTGCCTGTTTGCAAACAGATTGTTAAATACATTTTAGGGGATGGGGTTGAGAAATAAGTATCTTTAGTACCATTGCTAAACAATATATAGTAATTGTTTTTTTCGTCGTATTGATGATATATCTTCTAATATTATGAAAAATGTAGTGAAATTTTTTTAACGATGGGCGAATATTTACCATCTATTTAGATGAGTTAACAGACACCAGCAAAAATGGTTTTATATTGAGCCATAATAGATTTGTTAACGATGATGAAACTATTGAACAATTTTTCATGTGCCAAGAACTAGTTATCACGTCAACAGGGTTAGATATATTCAACTCCATCTCCGAGAGCTTAGAAAATAAGGGTTAGATATATTCAACTCCATCTCCGAGAGCTTAGAAAACAATGTAATGTACTGGAAAAAATGTGTTTCTGTTTGTACATAAGCTACTGTAGCAATGACTGGAAATTTAAAAGGTTTCGTATCAAGACTAAAACAAGAATTTACGAACGTATCCTTCACTCATTGCTTCATACGTCGCGAGGCTTTAGGGGTGAAAACTTTCTCAGCTGAACTTAAAGGTGTTTTGTTCTGTTGTTAAAATAGTCAACTATGTTAAGTCACGAGCTTTAAAAACACAATTTCTCAAACAAATGTGACTGTGAGTAGGTTCTTGCTGTGTTACGTTAGTACTTCACACCGATATTCGTTAGTTGTTGAGGGGAAAATTTCTCATAAGAATTTATGAATATAAGAGCGAGTTATTTAACCTCTTTACTCTGGCAAAACCAGACTTTATTTCCTAATTATATGATTAGGAATGGTGTGCCAGTCCAGTCTACTTGGTTGATATTTTCAGCTATTTAAATATCCTGTATTAGTATGCAAATAAAGGGAGAAAACCTATTAACTTCAAGTGACAAACAGAATTGTTTCTTAAAAAAGCTTAAGCTGTGGAAATTACAAACGGTATTAAAGTAGGTGCAAATGTTTCCTCTTACAGCCAAAGTAGATCCCAACGGATAAATTACATCTGTATTGATTTTGATACATTTTACAGTCATTGAAGATAAAATGAATTAATATGTCTCCTCTCTCGCTTTCAACGAATATGACTGAGGGAACGATCCGTATGCATTATCATTTGAGACAACAATACACCTCATGCTGAAAAAAGTCGAACAACTCGTTGAACTAGACAGAACTAAGCTGAAATATAGAGAACTACCCCTTTCTAATTTTTTTTTATGCTAACGAAAGGGTACTCAACAATAGTGGCATGTTATGCTGAAGTGCGCTGTTGACATTTTATACTACCTACCTCTCGCGAGTTGGGATTTTCAGTGATTACAGACAATAGTGATATGTTATGCTGAAGTGCAATGTTGACTTTTTATACTACCTACCTCTCGCGAGTTGGGATTTTCAGTGATTACAGACAATAGTGATATGTTATGCTGAAGTGCAATGTTGACATTTTATACTACCTACCTCTCGCGAGTTGGGATTTTCAGTGATTACAGACAATAGTGGTATGTTATGCTGAAGTGCGCTGTTGCCATTTTATACTACCTTCCTCTGCACGCTGGGATTTTCAGTGATTACAGACAATAGTGGTATGTTATGCTGAAGTGCGCTGTTGCCATTTTATACTACCTTCCTCTGCACGCTGGGATTTTCAGTGATTACAAACATAAATAATAAGAAACTTGACCCAATTTTTTGATTTGAAAAGAAATGCGGGTCTGTTTATCATTAATATGTCCTAGGATAGAGGTTTGTTTTTTTCAAGAAAAGATCAGCCCATGTGACTCATTTACCTTATCAACTTGTATTTCTTGTTTCTAATATTTTAATTAATATATTTAGAATTTTCGTGTTTTCTTTTCCTTTTTTCCTATCACTCGTAATATATATTTAATATATATATATATATATTTAGTTAAAATAATGACCAAAATTTTCGGCAAATCGAAAAAACCTCGTGGCATATAATCTGAGAGCCACTGCCTTAGAAGTTAAACATTACATGTGTGATATATTTAGTGAATAAAACTCAAAATATTACCCTATTTTCATAGAAAGGACTGTTTAGAATATGCAAAGATATTTTTGTGATCAAGAATGATAACCTTTAAAATTAGACTAGTATTATATTTAGTTATTGTTATTATCCACCAAACAGTAACCGCTTCAGATAACATGACATGACGTATGGATACGTTATAGTAGCTATAGTAGCACTTATATCTGTCAGAGCTGTACTTCTTATGGACATAGGACTGTATATTTATTTGATAGAACATAATATTACGTTATATCCAAGGTTTTAAATCTGTAAAACTATTTTGTTACAGTTATACGAGTAATTCTTGTAGGGCTACACTCCCTACCTGAATTCTCCCACTGTAGTGACGTAATCTAAGATGGCTGCTCGCTCAGACATCCATGCCATGATGGTAAGGGCCATGTCAACTTCTTCCCTCAGCAACATACCTATAATACCATTCCACGAGCCATTGTTAGTCATCCTTCCGAACGTTTTGTCTTTTGCTACTACCAGGTTCGTCCTAGAAACACAGATGTCGTGTTTCATCAGGGTATGTAGTTGCGGGAGTCCTTAGTGCGGGGTGAGGGTGGGTAACAGGAGGAGGGGGTCTTCCCATCCCGATAATCTGCTCATATGGGATGCACAAATGATTAAGATAACTTTTTATATTACTTATATAATTAATTTCGTCACGATCATTTTAACATATTGGCATCCGTGTAGCACTACTAATAGCCACGGAACAGTTGTCCCTCTGATATATAACTTATTGACCATCCCTCTCAATTCATAGATATGAAACAGTGGTCTCTCTGATATATATCTACTTAACAATATAAAATGGTAACAAATCAATCATATGAATAGATACGTAGTATATCAATAATCTCTACCATATAATTATTTGTCATTAAATATTTAATAAATACAGATTGAAATGAGGTGGGTATCTTAGAGAAATTACACTCGCATTAGTATGAATTGAGGGTGTACAAGTATACAAAACCAGTATATGGCCCATGATTAAAACCTTGACCTTTAATTCAAATATTGTCAAATACAATATGAGTCTAGAGACTGAAATACTCTTATAAAGGAAATATTTGAAGTAATATTTTGAATTTTAATGTTTGAGAAATTAACGATTATTCCAGTCATTGGTGCGCACAAGATAAATTATACTGGCATTGAAATATCCAGATTTTCCCGGGAGATATATTTTATAGTAAAAAGGGTAAAGTGGTTAAAATGTGTAAAAAGTGCAAAAAAGAAAAAAAAGCTTGGAATAAATTTTAAAAATAGGTAGAAAGAGTAAAAAAGTCAAAAAGTATAAATATGGTAAAACAGGTAAAGTGTAAATCGAATAAACATAAAAAGGATATCAATGCTAAAAGAACTAAAAGCGATAAAAAAAAGGGTACCCTACACTCAACACGAGACATTATTAGGATAAACAAGTCTCGTAGAATACGATGGATAGGACATGCATTGCGAATGTGAGGTTCTAAAACCTTGTTCAGGGTGTTAACTGGCAAACCCAATAGGAGGAGACCCCTGGGAGGATCTAGATGCAGATGTAAGAATAACATTAGAATGGACCTCTAAGAGATAAGGTGTAGTGAGGTGGACTGGATAAAACTATATCAATATTGGGATATGGTGTAATGATATGGACTAATAGAACTAGCCCAAGATAAGGATAGGGAGTAATGAGATGGACTAATAGAACTAGCTCAAGTTAGGGATATGGTGTAGTGAGTGGGACTGGATAGAATTAACTCAAGCTATGGATAGATGGCGTACATTTGTTGATGTGGCAATGGGGTTCGTGTTTTGAATGCCATAGGGCAAGTAAGTAAAAGTAAGTGACAAAATATATAACCATTAAAAAAAGTGGTTAAAAAGCGTAAAAGAGGTTAAAAGGTACATAAATAGTTAAAATGGGTGTAAAGGGTTAAAACAGTAAAAAATAAGGTAGAAAAGTAAATCTAATAATATTTTTAAAATTCCTCCCTACAAGTGTCAATGTTCGTGCACAGGGGCTCCCCCAACCCTCATTGCACGACTGTATGAAATGTAGTATTGAATCTATCTCGCGGCGTTAATATATCTTCATTTTAGTGGTTGTTTATTAATTTGACAAATAAAATGCAATTTTTAAAATACCAACTTCTAGGTGCACATGTTCATGAACAGGGACTATTAAATTTTTAAATTTCAGGTATTTGTGTGCAGTAGGTGCCACAAAATTATCATGACACACATACAAACTATTCATTTTAATGATATATAAGAAGCTTACAAAAAATAGGTGCAACAGTGATGTTGGTTAACATTAAGAACAAAATATAATATATAATATTTGACTTGTTTGGTTTGTATTGGAAGATAGTATATATATATATATAAAATGGAGGTAGCATCTTACTACCCGTTCGGGCCATACACATGCGTTTATTCCGTTTATCCTGTAAGGTAGCAGTCTTACCTTGATGGATTACACCATGCCCTATTTTATTAGTTACGTCATAGTGGAACCATTGAAGGTAAGCTCACTATCCTACAGGGTAGACGAAGGGTACTTTTTTTGTTAGCACGGCGTCTTACTACCTGTTCAGGCTATACGCTTATATACTAATTAAGCTAATTGTTTTAAGGATTATGAAAGTTTTATTTAAAGGGAATGAAAACGCATTTGCATGGAGGGTGAGTGGAGAACCGTTTTGTAAAACCACCTACAGTACACCTGACCTAGATTCGATCCTCAACCTCCCCATCATCGGTAGTCTAATCTACTGCAAGAGTAGCGTGTTAAACCACGCAGCGATGGAAACGGGTCGTAGGGTACTAATTACTATGATAAGTTAGTGATGGGGAAGGTTGAATTTAGAAGTGCACCTGCCTTTGCTTGGAGGGAGAGTGGAAAATTATCTAGAAATAAGCACCCAACTGGGATTGAAACCACTACCTCCCCATCAATGGCAGTACAGTATATTGCGAGAGTGAAGTATTGGGCCATTCAAATTTGATTAAAATTAGTAAATTTGTTCAAACTTACAAACATACAAAAATACTAAATGTCTCATGCAATAGTTACTTATGTTGTTGTGGCCGATTGGTCAATTGGGGCCCCTGTAACATGGCCATATAGGGTACTCACACCTTCATTGACAAATAAAGGAAGAACAGAAATGTGGTCAAATGTTCAGCTTTGAACTAATCACAAGATTTCGACACCATCCACACCATACTTGAGTTGATTTTTTTTTTCAATTATGATCTCTATTTTCGGCAAACAGGTAGGTCAAGCTTAGCTACAATTAACCAGTTACTTGGACTCGTGAACCACCCGGTATATTGAACCGTTTTGTAAAGCATTTTAGAAACAAACTATTAAATATTTAGACCGAAAAACCCTTATATTTAATGTCACCATAAGAACCATCTATCAATGACGTAACCAATAGCTGGCCCTTTTTTTTAAAAAAAAAAAAAAAA
>CABFVX010005480.1:10859-45171 GCA_902151425.1 Timema shepardi
TCCCCCCCTACCTTCCCCCCCTCTTCCTCATTGCCCCCCCCCCCCTCCTCCACCATCATCTTCCATCGCGTGCAAGGAAGGGTAACGCTAAAGCTTATATAGAACGCAGTAAACATTGTTCATCGACCGTACCCCTCCCCCCCCGGCCGAACAGGCGTTAAAAGTGGGTGGTTGGAGGGTTAGGGGATGCATGTGAAAGGGTCACGATTTTCCTGGGGGGTCGTTATCTCTTGAGTAGAAAATATAAAGTAGTGCGTCCATCCTTCCTTGCGGTGATGAGGCGGTGCGCGCACACCAGCGTTTTCTTGCTAGGGTTTCTACTCGCGAATACCTCCTCCCCATCCCTTCTCCTCACCCCCTCCCCATTCTCCACTTGGCTCGTCCGCCATCTTTAGGGTAATGACGGGGGGTTGGTGGGTGACCCTCCCTTTTCGCGCGTTCTCTTGGAGGGTGCTGTGCAACACTTGACTAAACGCCCGCACGTTAAGGGTACTATTTGGGGGAACACTAAGAAGCATTGCCTGCGTTTAGAAATCCTGGATTATCCATGAAATGGTTATATATTTTTTAAGATTGTATCCACCAAAATGTAAGATAAAGTTCTGACTAGTTAATAAGTTTCAATTTTGAGTTTTTAAGATTTTTAAAAATGTGTAATATTATACATAAAACCTTATAAAACAATCCCACATTATCTTAAAATATTCTGTTGTGACTTGTGACCCTATCAAAACACGACTTAGGAAGGCTAACTCTAGGTTTATAACCTTTTGCTTTAATCCCATAAGTAAACATTTTCGCTAAAAAGTCGTTAAATTAAAAACCAGCAACTTTAAACTCAAATTACAAACATTTTAACTGGTCAGAATTCTGTTAATAGTTTTTGCCTAAATTTTGTTGAAAATAATATTTAAAAATATCAAACGATTTAATATATATTGCGGGATTTCTAAACGCCTGCAGCACGTGTCAGTGATCTAACATGTAGCGCACTGACGGTGGCGATGGAAGGAAACGCGAATTAAGGCCAATGATGCTTGCAGTTTTTATAGCAAAAACAATTTGTTTTTTGCACAAAACAAATAAAATATTACTCCAGTAGATAGGTTTAGTTTTAATTTTTTACTCCATGGAGTCATCCCGCAATCAAGCCACACCTACCAAACGGTCGCCGCCGTTAGTCGGCTAAGGTAATGCCAACTTCTTAGGATAGAGGGCGTCATGTGGTCACCACAACACTTGCTACCGCTGCTAATCTCACTTTATTTTTTTAGACCGGAACCGAGACTTATTTATTCAAGTAGCTCCTCATTTTGTCCTCACGAGGCTTAGTTAACCCTGTTCCAGACTCAATGCTTCACTGAAAAATCTGGAAGCACTGGGGATCGAACCCGAAACCTCTTGATCTCTAGGCAGGGATCAATAGACCACAGAGTTTAATTGTCTACACATGGTAATATCAACAGTTATTTAATAACGGTCATGGGAATACTAAGTATTTGATGGTAAACTTTGTTGCACCGCGTCTTGCTAGCCGTTCGGGTTATACGCCTATGTACTAATATACTAATGGGTTAGGGATTAGGAAGGCTTAATTGAGAGGAAATGCACACGTATTTGCGTGGTAGGAGAGTTTAAAAAATTTAGGAAAAAAAACCTCAACGCGCCCGATCAGAATCGAACCCCGATCTCCCCCTCTTTGGCAGTCTAGTACAACACGAAAGTAGCGTGTTAGACCACACGGCCACCGGAGTGGGTGTAAACTTGTTAAAGATGAGCAAAAGTTCTACTCAAATTACACAATTCCCCGTGACAGATATTCAAGAATTGTTGGACTTTGATAGAACAAAAAAGGCCTTCCAGAGCCATTCCTACAAAGTATAAGTGTAATTAAATGACCTGATATAATATATTCTACTCGTTATTGGTTACAAACATTATTTGCGTTATTAGGTGTAACCAAATTTGATAAAATTTCGCCCAACACCAATTAGCATCATTGGGTATATTTTGACAAGAAAAAGGTCTAGTTTGTTGCGGTAGAATCTCTCCCTTTTTTATGCTAAATTGTGTCCACGCAAATACGGGTGCATTTACTTTACTACACCTTCCTTATCACAAAACGTAATGTATATAGGCTTATATATGAGCTTAGCCCGAACGGGTTGTAAGAAGCAGGGGGAAAATAATAATAATTAAGTTAACCAGCGGTTGTGTTGTTCAGGACTCGAACTACTGTCCTTCACCTTGTTTCAGAGTCGAGATAATTATGTGCATGTAGGTCTGCACATGATTTCTTTTCCATCCAAAGTGATGTTTTTAATCATGTCTGACACTTGGTACCAATCTAATTTCATAAATTAGATATCATTTTTGTTTGTGTGAAAATATACGTTAGGAATCAATACTTTTTTTAAAGAAAAAAAAGTGTTTTTTTTTAATTTCTGTTGCTTACGCTAACTTGTTAGAGGAGACAGAATGAGTGAATTTCAAAAACGCTTGAGCATTCTTTGACCCGGTTTGGAATGTATATAAGGTACCCGCTTCAGTGGTCGATAAGGCGTCAATATCGCAATAGACTGCTGATAAGGGGAATGTCGGGGTTTGAATCCCGGTCGGGTGCATTGAGGGTGATTTTTTCCTAAATGGTTTTCAATTTTCCCTTCACTTAAATGCAGATTCAATTCCTCTCAAATTAATCCATCCTCATTATTAACACATTACCGTAATTATTACATATGCTGATATGCGTAAACCCGAACGGTTAGTAAGATGCGGTGTTTAATAAAACTTAGTTGTTAAAGAGCCAGGAGAGCGAACCGCTACTCCAAACCTGGCGGTCTTTAAGAACATTTCTTTATTCAGCTTTAATACACTTACAAGTCACTTTGTGTTTTGAAACTATTGTTCCATGATTGTTTATTTTACTTGATACGTTTTATGGGAGAGCGAAACATCATCTCTTTCTCTTTGTTTGACGTTGTAAAAATAAAAAAATTCTTCTTAGGTGGTTATCTTATTTCTCTCTCTCTTCTTCATTCCTCCTTCCACTTCCCTCGTCCCACCTTAATAAAAAAAATGTGTGCTTCAAGCAATGAAGTTATATAATTTGTAAAATGATATCTCCAAGATTCGAATATGTAAATTTGTTTGGTAAATTATAGTACGTAAGTTGGAATGAAGTTTTATATCATTTCGAAGCTCCCCGTTTCTTTTTTTCAATCTCACATTCACATACGTTGTTAATTTTTTTTTTAAATTTTTTCGTTGTTTTAACATTCTTTTGGCCTGCATGTATTAAACACATGATGTGAGCACAGGTTTCCGAATCTGTTATTGGATTCGTGTATCCGGGAATCGACTGGGAAAATTGTCTATTATTATTAGTGAGATATTGTAGGTCTATATAAAGCATGATAATTGCAAGCGGTAACTTTTTTTTAAGGTCGTGAGAAGAATTTATTTCTCTGAAAATGTGAGTGTTGGGATCGCGAGTTAGAGGGAGAAAAATATTTAATATGCGATTACGACTAACGTTTGTTTCGTTCTTTATGTGTTTAATTTAAAGCGAGTACCTCATTATCTCATTCTAAAAATGTCAGATGTTTTTTTTATGTATGTTCAGGGGCTGTTATAATATTTTATTCGAAAAATGCTGTAGCTCTTTTTTTATTTTAATATTACTCTTGTCCCCCCAAGGCGAAACCTGTATTTCGTTATGTCATACCGTGAAAACAAAAATGCAATCACCAGTCATTTCGTTTTGTCATTAGTTGGTTGTTTGGTGAATATGAAAATTATATTTGAGCTGAATAAACTTTTTTTTTCCCCCTCCGCCGTGTAGTAAACTGTTTTATATGGTTGGAAAGAAGTGCTTCAAGTTTTCACTGTCACTTTCTCACTGTGTAAATGTTTGTTTTATGGCGATCTCTTTTTTATATATATTTTTTAATTTCTGCTTGTGAAAGAATTAGTAGAAGAGAGCGGCCTTCCTTTTACTACATTAATTATTGTTGTAATTTAAATACACGTAACAATCATTGACGCATCTTGAGATGGATGAATGATTTTTGTCATTAAAACACGTATAAAAGACAGCGAATGAAACATTATTTTTTTTCGTTTCAAGTGAGAATAATCATCTTTTGATTTATATGTTTATTTTATATTTGCTAACTTAAAACCCGTCCTTTTTATGTTTTACAAACTTTGCACAGTATTAATAACTGTGCGACAGCTACTATTTTAAAAAAAAATTATCATGTATGTGTTATTAAATGGTTTAATCTACGGGATAAGGATGGAGAGTGTAGTTTTAGAGCAGGTGTGTCAAACTCGTTTGGTCATTAAGGCCACTTCGAAAATATAAAATATAATATTGCCATCGTAAGTTATTAAATAAAATATAGTAGTTTAAAGATGTTGATTAAATATTAAGGTTACATACAATTTCAAGACTTACCCTCCATTTTTACATAGAAATATCGATTCTTTTATTCACAGCATTGTGTGTGTTAAGCCTTAAATTTTGTGCTGAACTAACTTTCACCTCATTGATGACAATATGTTTCTCTGTAAGCCGTTATCTTTTGGGTTTGGATTCCATTTCATAAGAGAAAACGAATTTTCTCACCCTTGTATGCTTCCAACCATTGTACACATTTGTTGTTGCGAAAATTTAGCAATTTTTGGTATTATATCTCTGTTGACTAAAGCGTAAAATTTTGGTACACCATCCTAAATTGCTGAATTTCACCAAATAAGGTTCAGTTTCCAGATCACAAATTGTGTTTTTACTCAAGTTTTATAAGAAGATGAAATCGGGCCGCTTTGTACGTTGAGTCATCACAAGGTACGCGGGTCACAAGTTTGGCTCCCGCCCCCCTTCCCCCTTTTCTTCCCCGCCCTTTTATTTAGAGGAAGTGCATCCGACTGATATTCCAATGGCAATTCAGACAATAGCGTGCCTGACGCCCTTATACTGTGTGGCCACCGATAAGGCTGTTACCCAACATTTTCTTCGTCAAGATACCAGAATACCGATGTACGTACGCGGTTGCCCTGCAGAAAATGTGCCAAGTCGTTCATATCTACAGTGTGATTTCCATAGGGGTTATTATAGTTATTTTCACGTATTCATACGTCAAGTCATATGATCTGCAGCTGTCACTTTTGTATTATATGATCAATACCTATACAATCACAATAGTAAAATATAAATTTAAATTAATTTCCCTGAGCAAGAGCAGAATCTTGGATATCTCAGTGGTAGAGCATTGGTGCGCTAAGCCAAAGGACCCGGGCTGAATTCCCATGTCCAAGTGTCATTTTTCAACTAATTTAAATTAATGGAAATCTAGTCCCCTCCATACTGACAATGCCGTAATTACAATTATTTGCAACCTGAGTGTTGTTGATATGCACTAATAAAATAGTCAAATCTTATCAATGTTGACTGAAAAACATATATATTTGTATTTTTTAAATGCCATTCTTATAAAAATTGGACTGAAACTTACTTAAACAGAGTTTGTAAAAGTTATATTTCTTAAAAGTATCACTCTAATTTGTCCAAGGGTTATCTGGGGTCGTTGGCACGTAAACCCTAGACGTGGCCAACTCCCCCTTCCACCTACCAGGTGATGAAGGAAGACGCGCCCGTTGGAATAAATCGTATTTTAATTCGTGTAATCATTGTTAGAAAAGACTGACTTACTACCACCCCCCATCCCAGCTTGTCATCCATATTCCCCCCACCCTCCACCTCCCACGGGGGCTGGTTTAGAAGGAGAGAGAAAGGAGTTATGGTCGCGGGGCCCTCTCGGTGTAGCGTTGACGGTGGCAGGTCGGGTGAGTAACGTTTCGTTTTAATTAGTCCCGACGTCGGCTGTTTGCAGCGCCGCGACGTCTGTGCTGTGTTGGACGTGACGCCCGCGTCATGGATAATGTAATGTACTGCCCCTCCGGCTCACCGAGTGATGAGAGCGGGGTTGGAAAGGGGGGCGAGGTTCCCCACGAAATTAAAACTTTTGGGGTGTCCCCCGCCCGCTCGCGCGCATTGGTGGGCATGATCCGATAGGCGTCAGGTGAGGGAGGCTATGCGGTCTGCAGTCCACATGACATTTATCCGCCATCACTTGCCCCCCCTCCCCCTCCGGGACAGAAAAAAGAAGTTTTGGGCTTGTGAGATATACAATATATACTTTTGCCTGTCTCACGTTTATATTAATTATTTAATTAAAAGCTGTGTGGTAATAACTTACTGTTTAGTAAATTACGCGCCTTTAAAAATATCTAATAAGGGGTCATCCATAATCCAAGAAACGCTTTTTTTCTTACCTTTTTTTTACCTCACCTACCGCTCCCCTAAGGGGGCGTTCAAGTATTACGTAAGCACCTTAAGGGGTGAGTTTGAGCTTAGCTTATTTTTCCGGTCACAAGGGGGAGGGGGGGGGGCTCAGAACAATGTTAACGAAAGACGGAGAGGAACGGGCAAGAATGGCGCAGCGACCCAGTCACCACAAATTGACACACAATAATTAAAAGTGTTGAGATGTACATTCAAGGACATTAGTTATCAGATTAAAATAATTTTAGAGTTCTTTATAACGATAATAATTCATGTATTCACTAATACTTTTTTTCTACCTGCTTAGTACAATAAATATAAATTCAGTTTACAACTGTTTATTGTGAACGACTTCGTACCATTAATTAATGGATCGTTGCAGCGATGTCCGCAGATTATCGCGCTGAAATGGATTCAGAACTTTTTATTGGGAAAAGTTTTATTAAAATGAGGTCTCACTCGACATTCTAGTAGAGTTAACTTGTCACAACTTTCCATACATTTTTAGTTTTCGGTGTTGTTTACTCTAAACTTGTATTTTTTTCCCCCATCACACCATGATGATAACTTAAAACGAACCTTCTCCCATATCTTTGTTTATTTGTTGCACCAAACTACTCAAGTGGGAATTGAGTTATTATTATTCAACGAAAGAGAAATATTTCACTAACCGATACACAAATCATAGTTTCCATGGTGATGTAAAGCAAATAATGATTGTACAGGTGAACCAATGCGCACACAACAGAAAATATGTAAATCCGTTAGGAAAACTGAGTTTTCCTTCCTCCACGCAAATGCGGGTACATCTCCTTTAAATAAAAGCTTCCTCATCCATAACACATTAGTGTAATTAGTACAACTGCGTACAATCTGAACAGTTAGTAAGACACTGAGCTAAAATAAAAAACCATACAAGTACGTGCATCACGCATTG
Organism: Timema shepardi; assembly: GCA_902151425.1. Lineage (NCBI taxonomy): Eukaryota > Metazoa > Arthropoda > Insecta > Phasmatodea > Timematidae > Timema > Timema shepardi. The sequence goes on from CABFVX010005480.1 coordinate 18,146, forward strand.
ATGTCCGATACTAAACTCTTATTATCGGTCGCGCGACTATTTGGTCGTCCCTGACGTATATAACACAGGGTCGGAAAGATTATTTACGATTAACAAGAACGAAGTTAAATATTTTCCGAGTTGCGGCGGGTGCACTGTGTATGTGTATATGTGTTACGCGTGCGAGTTACCGTCTATCATACACACATTTCGCTCTCCTTTGCCTCTCCTCTAACTATTTATAATCCACACACACACACACACACATATCCATACACTCACCCGCCCTAGTTTCCCGGAACTCTGAATACGACCTCTTATTTCCATAGGCAAGTATTTATATTTATCTTTTAGTGAAACAAGACATATGTTTAAGAAGAAATTTAGAATTTACTCTCTAAACATCCGGTGGGTATAACAATATCTAATTCAGTGCTGGCAGGAGAATAACGACCTGCGACTTAAAAAAAGCAAGAATAAGATAATCATTTTTTGAAATGTTCGAATCTGTAAGAATAGTTGCTGTCTGAATAATATCTATCTCCCTCTCTCTCTCACTGAATATTTATTAACCTTACACGTTCCAGTTTGGCCTAGATAAGACGCGCGAATTTCAATGGGGCGTTCACTAAAAGTTGAAATAAATGGTACGGGGTGCACCGCACAAACTTTCTCTTTTGTATTAAAATGGAGACATTTACTAAACACTCGTAAGATTTGTGAAACGAACTATTGATTTTATATTAAAAAAATATTCAAAATTATTTTAATAATATTACAACTTTACCATGATAATTTATTTCGAATCTCAAATAGTTGCGGAGATGTGAACAAAATTGGACATTTCCGGGTTTTTAAAATACCATCAAAGTCATTCTCGTGGAAAAATGATGATTGCCATTTTGTTTGTATTGTTAAACAGTGTTAAAAAAACGTAAGCGCGAATTTAGATAAAAAAATTGTTTTCTCTTTTATTCCCTTCAGTAAACTTCCCTTAAATGTAGGGTTGTTTAGATGGATAATTCCAAAACTCTGCTGGAAACAGACGCCATCGCATAGACCTCTTTTTCTGTTTCAGGGGGTCATGAAACTTGGACCTTGAACAAAATCTCGATCTAGATTTTGTTGACGATCACCGAGCGGTTGAAAGAATGTAAATAAATAATGAACTGGAAATTGATAAAATAATAATAATAGCTTGTTGGTTGGTCACGCGGACAGAACTTAAAGTTCGCTTAGGCTTGGGTTCGAAAATGACGGGGAGGTAGAGGTTCGAATCTCGGTCGAAAGTGTTTTTTCCCTTGAAGGTTCCCCACTTCCCTTCCATGCATATTTCCTCTAGATTCTATCTTTCTCCTCCCTACCTTATCAGCGGGACAACATGTCAATAGCTCGGACGGGTAATAAGACAAGGTTGGCTAAATTAACATGTGCGATTTTATATTAAGGTGCGGCAGAAGGGAGCGCGAGTAAGTTTACAGTTTTTATAGCATTACATTCCGTTGGCCAAGATAAATCAAATATCTATCCAGTAGCAACATAGAGTATGGTTTTATGCACATTCTAATATCAACAGATCTTGAATTTATGTCGAGAGTGTCGGGGAATGTTGTCAAAACTTTTTCACTTTTGGCCAAAAAATTTCAATTCTGTAAAAACACTTACACTCCCTTCTGTTGCACCTTAATGATATGTGTTTAACATAATATTTTCAACACTTAATAAAATATTTAACATATTTTTAGTTAGTCATTTGAAAAAGTTCACCTTGAGAGGGTTTAAAACGCTGTATTATGAACTTTGAGCGCCACTTACGTCTTTGGTGGACAAAGTTTGAGAAATACTGCTCCATCCTATTCTCTTTATCAATCATTCCCAACCTTCCCCAACTGTAGGCAAAATAAGTTTTTGAGCAGTTGGCCCGGGGAGCCGTGCATGTCAATTTTAACAAGACCTTATGCTCAAATATAATAATATTGGCAATTTTTTTTTGTCACCGCGTCTTACTACCTTACAAATAATGCTAATATGTTAGACGTGATGCTAGGTTGAATTTAAAGAAAGTGTACCCTCAGTACATCCGAGATTCAAACCTCGATCTTCCTGTCATCGGAATTCCTAGTATTCTGCGAGAGTATTGCATTGTACGCGATGTTAATTCGGCCAGGAGGAAGTGAAATGGCAAAAGTATCGCCCTAAGTATTGGCTCCGGCCTTTTCCAGATCGCGGACCTATCCCTCCCCCACACGAGGGAAACTAGAACCTTTCACACACATTTATAGTGTTCTACGAAACCCATTCCATATAAATACGAGTACATATTTCTTTATCACCCGTGTTTTACTTGTTCTGGCTAAATACGCTTATATGATAAATACTTTATTGGCGTAAGGATGGAGAAGGAAGCATTTGCGTTGAAAGAGGGTGGATAACCACTAAGAAAAAATCAACCTCAGTAGACCCGACAGGTCTTCTAACCCAAATATCCCCGTCTTCAGCAGACCAACCCATCAGGAGAGTGACGCCACGGAAGCGGGTCATTTCATATTCATAAAAGAAATATCAATTAGATTGCATTGTTACTAAAAAAAATGTTGTTTTAAGGAGTCTGTGTAGTGATATTTAACACGATTTCAACGTTCACTTAGTGTGATGGTTAGTGCTGTTTATATGGGACCGCAGGAAAATGATGGTACGAGACAGTCATGTTTGCTTTCCCAAATATTATATTATAGTTTAACTGGGATTAAGTTTTGAAAAATAAGTAATCAGTAATATAACCTCAGATTATGTGTACTCTCTTACTATCATGTAAATAATTCCCAGTTATCTATTTTAAACAAAATAGTTGTGAACATTTTCTAAAATTACCCAACATTAATATATGACTTAACTGAGGGCTTCAATCAAAAGAACTCCCCGATGGCAGACAGAATTGTTTTGGTTTATAGGGCACATAAAAACTAAAAACTTTGAGGTCGAAATGGTTCACAGTAACATTATGTTTTATGTTTATTAAAAAGTAAAAAGTGAAATAAATTAAAAGATTACAATATTGAAAAGCTAACTCCGTTTATTGAAAATTGACACCTGGGCACGGGAATCGAACCCGGGACCTTTGGCTTAGTACGCCAATGCTCTAACCACTGAGCTATCCAGGAATCGTCCCGTGCCCAGGGTCATTCTTCACTCATAGACTCAGTCTTAAAATATGAGTGAAATATTAAATATATTACAAACATTATTTTACTAATACCGCAACTCCATGTAATAGTATCGTTTGTAGCTGTCGGCTCTTCCTATGGAAATTGGACTGTAAATTTATATATGAAAAAAAATATCCATGGCTTATACTCGAAATCGAGCTATACCGTCGTTAACGATGGTAGTGACAATATTTGCAGATAGAGGGTACCATATGGCCAGCTTAATGAACCGTTGATCTTGGTTTTCTATCCTGGAACTGCTCCTTTGTCCTTAGAGGCAGAGTTTGGCCCCGCTCCAGGCACATTGCTTCACAGAACATTTTGGAAACGCCGGGAATAGAACCCTGGACCTCTGGATCCGTACCCAGGAATTTTGACCACTAGATACCAGAGGCGGTCTTGTGTATGAAACAAAGCTATATAAATATGTTGCCTTTACTGTCTTAGGCGTCACTATCGCCATAGATTGGACTGCCAATGTCGGGGAGATCGGGATTCGAATCCAGGTTGGTTGTACTTATACGTCACTCTCCTTTCACGCAAATACTGTCACACTTCCTCTAAAATCCAACCTTAATCATTCCTAACTCATTCATCTTAATATATATATGCGTGTATCCCGAACGTGGTGCTTAGAGAAAAAAAAAGTTTCATTCATTTGAGGATTCGTGGACTCTTCGTGGGCCCCACGTTGATAACCCCTGGCCTAAAAGTTTAATTGCATTTAGTAATCGTATAGCAGCATCAAGTTGCAAATCAATTGGTGCTGTCCGTCTGTCACGGCGTCTGGGGAAGGACGAGGGACAACACATGTTCCCACGTCGGCGTTGGTTGACTCTTCCCCGATGTTGTAAAAAGGTGTTGCTTTGAAAATGTCACGCTGTCCCTCTCGCAAAAGGAGGGAGGGGGTACCCGGTGTTGATTAAAACCGCGTGATTTAGTAAACAAACACGGGAGACTGGTTCGATGCCGGGACATGTTTTATTCACCGGAGGGCCCCCGCGCCCCTCTTTCCTCGGTGTTCCCAGATGGACGGTTCCCGTTTAAATGTTAAGGTAGTAATTATGTCGGCAAAAATAATTTAAACGCGCCGCCGGGTTTGGAGACCGCTCTACCGCCCGGGGGTGGATTGTCGACAGACTCGTTATATTTACTTAGATTTTTTTAATTTAAATAATCGGTGAGCACGTGGATTGAGGCGTTATCCTTGACTGAAGTGTTTTGCCGGGTGACGATAAGGTATAGTTTATCTAGGTGGGATTAATATTTTTCCTTTCGCCAAAATGCGGGCACATTTACTCAAAATTATACCTTCCTTATCCTTAATTTATTAGCGTGACTATCATATATGCGTTCAGCCCGAACGGGTATTATGACGCCGCGATAAAAAAAATAATTGTATGACTAATAAGTAAACTACCCTTAATTTAAGTCCCAGTGACAGACACAGGCAGACGTGGGGACGGTCAGAATAGTAAAATTAAATATATTTTTTTTATCACGAGGGAACATAAAACGTAAATATTTATCATAATCTTGAGGTGGAAAATTTTCATTTTTACAATAATTTATCTTTATTTAATAAAGTAAATGGCCAGCCTGATGGTCGTGTAGTTAGAAGCCCTTGCTACTGATCTGGAGGTCCCTTGTTGCATCATAGGTATTTTCCCAAAGGGTCTGGTTAGTTTGGTTTAAGTTAGGTTTAAGATGTCCACTGGCTTCACACCTTCCAACCATTATCATCTCAATGCGGGTATGAAGTGTAGACCATCTCCAAAGTATACTCTGGGAAACGGGCTGTACCCACCGAGTGACTCAAATTCTACATATACGACGATCGAACTAGAGTCTGTGCACCTTAGCTTTTTACCTGAATGACAGTAAGATATCACTGTTTATTAATTACATGTTCTATTTCACATTTAAAATAACGTTAACTTAAATTTTATCACACTATTTAATTACTTTTAATAATTTATTTTTATCCAATACGAAACATAGTTTTAAACCTTATTAATTTTCGTTTTGGTATGTTATCTATAATGTGTAATATAGTGCATACATTTTAAGACATACATCGTATTAACTTGAAAAAGAATATAATAGTATAGGCCTACATTATTTTATGATTATTTTATCTTATTTCGAAATATTTAACTGAATAAAATATTTGTATCCACTGCGTAGGTGCACCATTGTAAAGAACTTGTTTGCGTCATAATCAATCACATGGTTTAAATTTGTCTGTCGCCATTTTGGAGCTATATCCGTTACACCTTTTGTGGAACTGCTGTGAATAATATTTTTTAAGTGGAATAAAACGATAAATAAGTTTTGTGCCGAACCACAAATAAATATATAAATAATATTGGCCTAAATTACTTAGGTTAACTATCACATTCATACATTACCATATGTTCTAATTACAGTCATCCAAAGTGACAGATGTCGGCTGTTGGCGTAGGGATACAGTATAGACTATTTCTCGTAACCTTTTGAGCTGTCATCTAAGTAAACTCGGATGGTGAATGTACTTTAGTTTCTATAACTCTCACCGTCAAATTTGTTATATGCAAAAAAACAACAACAAAAAACAACTATAATACATCGATACGTATAAATTTGACAATTTTCAGGCAAAGTATAAAGCATTTTTTTAAAGCCTTCAAGTTTACTATCAAAATAAATATTCAATATCAATATTTATTTTCTTTGGCTATCTCTAGATTTGTTCAAACGATTCAATATTTTGTACCTAGTTCATGTAACAAATCTTCATTTTAATCTATTCACTGGCGTTTAAAAACTTGCTACAACTGTAGGCCTATTAATTAAACAATAAGGGCAACAGTGGCTTGGGTGTCGTTTTAATTTAGAAGGTTGCTGGGAGCATTAAGTGTCGGTGAAATAAACACCTTCATTCTGCATGTCTACAGAATAAATATTTAACTTATCTTGAAATAATACCAGATGTATTTCATGATATAACTGTTTCCAACTGTCTTGTGCCACGTTTCATTATAGTTTCGGAGAGAGAAATGTCAGGAAAATTGATCAAATTTCTGAAATTTTTACATATTCACTATAAAATTAAGCAACTTTTACTTACAATAGTCGAAAAAACAATTCTTTTCCTGTTAATACTCAACGCGAATCTCTTTTAACACGGGTGTCTCAATTGAGCATACTAATCTCAATTCCAACATGTGATTTTCATGTCGTCTTTCCGTGCGCGCGTCTTTTGTCAAAGTTGAGTCATGGTTGTGCGCATGCGTTTGATTTCGATTACATTATATGTTTTATATAGGAAGAAGAAAAAAAATAAGAATGTGTCTCACAACAATACTAAAATGTACCCATGTAAAGTAATATTTTAATGACTCACTATGATCTCAATGAAATTTAATTAGATCGTAATACCCAAAAACCCATCGATTTAGACTTTAACTCCTTAATAGAGTGACATAATTTTAAAATGTATCTGTTTCTAAAAATATTATTACATGGAGTTGCGGTATTATTAAAATAATGTGTGTAATATATTTAATATTTAAATTTATAGTGGTTTGGAAAAACACATTGACTCTGGAATACCCGAGAATTCTAAAATATAGTTTGGCTGAACACCGTGGTAACTTTAATAGTTTATAAGCCAGACATACTGTCAAATAAGTGTTCATATTTGAAGTACGTTTGAATCCCGATGATTCGTATGTAGGCCTATTTGTAAACGCCAGATTAAACCCGTATTTATCAAGTTTTTATAGCTAACAGTAGAAACATAGAGCTTAATTTTCTACATTTAGTACTCTCGAACGGTTCTTGAGTATTTGTCATGGGCATAGTGGGATCAAAAAATTACTTTTTATCTATTTAAAACGTTTTTGTTCATATGCCAATAATTTAGCTCATGAGAAGTATTATATGACTGTGTACCATAAGTAGATAATTAAACTAAACGTATTTACTGGGTAAATATGTTATTTATTGGTTCAAAAAATAAGTATTTTATCAGAACTTAATTGATAAGCGAGTGATAAAGCAATGATGGGGAAAAAACTACATATCAAAATATGATGGTCACAGCACGAAATCTTAAGATATTTGAAGATTAAGAATTGTAATTCCATTGCTTTAGGAGCCGTTTAGAGATTCCGGTCGAGTCTTGCCTGGGCCAAGTGTAAAATTGATTTTGAGCTGCAAATAAATATGGGTCCTAGCTATCGGCCTCTCTTATTCGCACATTTAAACTTCTTTTCTCCTCCTTTTGTATTTTTTTAAAAACTGGACGCTTATGCTTCGGATAGCTCGTAGCGTCCTCTTTAAAAAAAATGTAATCGTGTCTTACTACCCTTTCGGCTTGTACCCGTATGTACTAATTACGCCAATGTGTTAAGGATGATGATGGTTGAATTTAAAGGAAGTGTTCCCGGAATAATATAAAGATTGGAAAACCGTTGAGTAAAATAACATCCTCGGTACATACGACCGTCATTCGAACCCCGATCTTCCCGTCATTGCCAGTACCAGTCCATTGCAAGAATGACGCCTTAATTAAATTCACTAGCTAGCAAAATTCAACGAAGAAATATTTTAAGTTTCCGTGAACCAATTACACTAATTAAAAAAAACTTGTACGGGTCAATGATTTATGAACTGGCTCCGCCCATTTATTCAAAAGGATTAGAATCAATTTTATTCACATGCCGGCGTCCGTTATTCTGGCAAATATCGATCATAAATTTGCGTATTATGGACACACCCCTCCCTTTCCCGCGCTTCAAGGACGAAATCTGACGTCACATAAAGCGCGATATACATCACAGTCGTAGTTTAAACTAAACATCAAACTGAGATACAACTACATACATTTGATCTAAAATTAAATTGATTAATTAATAATGTTAATATCATTAAAACGGAGCGCGCAAAAGCTGTGAAAAAATATATAAATTACGGTAAAATCTATTGAATAAAATATACTTGGGTAATTTTTAAACCCATATTTTAATGATTACTGGGATATCTTAAGCTAGTTATTCACTAATTGAATTATAATTGTGCTGTTATAACAACGCACCAATATTACGTTTATAGCTTAATGAATCATTAAACGATTCGCGAAGAAAGAGAGGCTAAAATATCAATTGCAATGAAAGACGCCCAGAAAGCTCTTATTATGCAATAAAGGTTTAATTTTAAATAAACTATGGTAGTTTTGGGAGCTTCCTACAGTACCAAGTAAATTGGAAACCCCCTCTCCCTCAAGAAGAGACTGGGTCTCTCTGACCTCTTAAGATGTCAACCCATCCGACACCCGAAATCGCACAGAAAGCGGGTAGCGACGCCAAGCGCTTGTAACCGCTGCCAGGGCGCATGCGTCAAACGCAGAAACCGAGAGAGCGGGCGGGGGAACCTCTCGACGCACGATTTGTTTTGATTACGGCTTCAGTTGTACGTCTCTTCCCTTCCCCCTTGAAACGTTACCTCCTTTCTCTCTCTCTCTCTCTCTTTATTCTCAACCCTATCCCTCACCCCTTCTGAATGAATAATGGATGTATATTGCAATAACAAAAGGGAGGTTTGCAGACAGAGATAGAAATAGAACGGAAATGCGCACTAGCGAGCTAGTGCGAAAGTAGGGGGTGGAGGAACAATTTCTCTACTGAGAGAACTAACCGCCCCTCTTATCCCCCCATGGCCTACACCCCCCACCCCCCAATGTGCGGCTGGCGCCAGCACCTCCTCCTTCCTCACCCCCCACTACCCCATTCCAATACATCGTGGTCCACCAAAACCCACCACCTACAACCAAGCATATCGCCATGACTCACTGAACAAATAAGGCTTCAAACAAAATATTCCTCCCCGAACCCGGCAAAATATTAATAATACAAATAATAATAAAAAAAAGCGTCCCAACAAATTAAATTTCATCCTCCCGTAGTCGTTAACATCGTCTATTTCCCTCTTTATATTCGTTCGGTTTACGATTGAAATGTGGACGGGCTCACTGGATAGTTTATAAGTTTGACCGGGTTGAAGGGTGGTTTTTTTTATTCTTCCCCTATTCAACGGTAGAGGGATGATACCACCACCCCCCCACCTCCCTATTCAACCATCACAGAACAGCTAAATATAACTCCTATTACACCACCCTTTTCCGATCCACTTGAATATATTATACAAACCCTCTCCTTGTATTTTTTTAAATTATTATTTTATTAAAAGCGATCGAGACGAGAGTTACCAATTGGCCTTCGTCGGGAGTGAATAGCGTCTGATGAAAGTTTTACCCCCGCCCCGTGTCATTCTCTCGGTTAGTCTACTGACGTGTACAGGTGTATGAGGGGGCAAGGGGGGCGTTTGACCACCGCCCTAAAACTCCTTCGTCGATCAATCGCTTCCTCTATAGGTGAGGATGGCCTAGTCGATCAGGTCGAATGCAAACAGGTGGAGGTGGGCCGTGATTGTCGACTCAATACAGTAATAAGGCAGACGCCTGTCGCCTGCTATGGCAGTGGTTCCCTAACTGTGGGTCGAGAAAAGTTTTTGAACTGTAGACTTTTTTTATTTGAAAAATAAAATCACGGAAAAAAGAAAATAAAGGAAAAATAAGGTACATAATATACGGATACGGGAATTATGTTTTAATTTCGTGGTAACTTACCTTATTGCCGTGATTCCACTATAAATCATATTTCTACCTGTGAGAACCTACCTTACTACCGTAAGTCTACTGTAACAAGATTAGAGTCTGGCAGCGGGACCGGCCTGTTCTCGTTGTTGTCCCTTGTATCTGCGCTCCTTGTTATCTCTGTCTCCCTCCTTGTCTGGCGGGTGGGCGGCGACCTTCTCGCTTGACTGGAGGATCAGAGGGGCCGAAGGGGTATGGGGGGGGAGGACGGAGACAAGTCTAGAGGGGTCTAGATCCTTTTTATTCTAGAAGTGGAGGATTCCAGACCCTCAGCTCTCACCACCCCTATAAATACAAGCTCAGCGGTAGCCTCAGGGCAGTTCTTGGCTCGCGACTGAAGAGTCCGGGAGTTCGTGTGGCGCGTGCCGCGGTAGTGTGTACGGCATGGGAGTGGACCGGCGTGTCCAGTGAGCGGACCTGCGTGTCCAGTGAGCGGACCGGTGTGTCCAGTGTGCGGACCTGCGTGTCCAGTGAGCGGACCTGCGTGTCCAGTGTGTGGACCTGCGTGTCCAGTGAGTGGACCGGCGTGTCCAGTGTGCGGACCTGCGTGTCCAGTGAGCGGACCTGCGTGTCCAGTGTGTGGACCTGCGTGTCCAGTGAGTGGACCGGCGTGTCCAGTGTGTGGACCTGCGTGTCCAGTGAGCGGACCTGCGTGTCCAGTGTGTGGACCTGCGTGTCCAGTGAGTGGACCGGCGTGTCCAGTGTGCGGACCTGCGTGTCCAGTGAGCGGACCTGCGTGTCCAGTGTGTGGACCTGCGTGTCCAGTGAGTGGACCGGCGTGTCCAGTGTGTGGACCTGCGTGTCCAGTGAGCGGACCTGCGTGTCCAGTGTGTGGACCTGCGTGTCCAGTGAGTGGACCGGCGTGTCCAGTGTGCGGACCTGCGTGTCCAGTGAGCGGACCTGCGTGTCCAGTGTGTGGACCTGCGTGTCCAGTGAGTGGACCGGCGTGTCCAGTGTGTGGACCTGCGTGTCCAGTGAGCGGACCTGCGTGTCCAGTGTGTGGACCTGCGTGTCCAGTGAGTGGACCGGCGTGTCCAGTGTGCGGACCTGCGTGTCCAGTGAGCGGACCTGCGTGTCCAGTGTGTGGACCTGCGTGTCCAGTGAGTGGACCGGCGTGTCCAGTGTGTGGACCTGCGTGTCCAGTGAGCGGACCTGCGTGTCCAGTGTGTGGACCTGCGTGTCCAGTGAGTGGACCGGCGTGTCCAGTGTGCGGACCTGCGTGTCCAGTGAGCGGACCTGCGTGTCCAGTGTGTGGACCTGCGTGTCCAGTGAGTGGACCGGCGTGTCCAGTGTGTGGACCTGCGTGTCCAGTGAGCGGACCTGCGTGTCCAGTGTGTGGACCTGCGTGTCCAGTGAGTGGACCGGCGTGTCCAGTGTGCGGACCTGCGTGTCCAGTGAGCGGACCTGCGTGTCCAGTGTGTGGACCTGCGTGTCCAGTGAGTGGACCGGCGTGTCCAGTGTGTGGACCTGCGTGTCCAGTGAGCGGACCTGCGTGTCCAGTGTGTGGACCTGCGTGTCCAGTGAGTGGACCGGCGTGTCCAGTGTGCGGACCTGCGTGTCCAGTGAGCGGACCTGCGTGTCCAGTGTGTGGACCTGCGTGTCCAGTGAGTGGACCGGCGTGTCCAGTGTGTGGACCTGCGTGTCCAGTGAGCGGACCTGCGTGTCCAGTGTGTGGACCTGCGTGTCCAGTGAGTGGACCGGCGTGTCCAGTGTGCGGACCTGCGTGTCCAGTGAGCGGACCTGCGTGTCCAGTGTGTGGACCTGCGTGTCCAGTGAGTGGACCGGCGTGTCCAGTGTGTGGACCTGCGTGTCCAGTGAGCGGACCTGCGTGTCCAGTGTGTGGACCTGCGTGTCCAGTGAGTGGACCGGCGTGTCCAGTGTGCGGACCTGCGTGTCCAGTGAGCGGACCTGCGTGTCCAGTGTGTGGACCTGCGTGTCCAGTGAGTGGACCGGCGTGTCCAGTGTGTGGACCTGCGTGTCCAGTGAGCGGACCTGCGTGTCCAGTGTGTGGACCTGCGTGTCCAGTGAGTGGACCGGCGTGTCCAGTGTGTGGACCTGCGTGTCCAGTGAGCGGACCTGCGTGTCCAGTGTGTGGACCTGCGTGTCCAGTGAGTGGACCGGCGTGTCCAGTGTGTGGACCTGCGTGTCCAGTGAGTGGACCGGCGTGTCCAGTGTGTGGACCTGCGTGTCCAGTGAGCGGACCTGCGTGTCCAGTGAGCGGACCGGCGAGTCCAGTGTTCGTGTATTGCGGGTCATCGCCGTGTATCGTGCGTGAGACAAGTGACTTTTGTTATCCTTTTAGAATACTGTGTTAATGAACATTTTTGTGACTGTCTTTTAAATATTTGAATAGTTATTAGGTGTTTTATAGTTGTTAATTTGTTTATTTAATTTACTTATATTTTTATGTGTTCTATTAGTTTATTAATTTACAGACTTGATTAAGACTCGTTTTATTTTATTTTATGACTTGTTTAGTTGTAATTAGTTTATATGTACAGTTAATCGGTGTGTGTACATAGTGATAATTTTAATAATTAAAACTTTGAATATTCCGCGGGCATTTTCATTCGTGTTTGGTCAGCAGCATACCCCAATATCTTTAAAAGAATTCGTGGTTCACACGTCCACGTGTGAACGGCCTGTGACCCTCCCAGGTCACGTGCGCCCCCCACGTTACACTACTATAGCTTATATTTCAATCGGTGAGAACTGACCTAATTAGGCCGATTCTACACTAGCGGTTAAAACGCGGTGGTTTTGCCGCTAGCTTACGCCCCCAACTCTTGAATTTACACCTGACTGTCAAAACGAGACTGTTAAACAGCTACCATAACGCTACCGATTCTACACTAGCGGTTTAAATGCAGCGGTTGTTGCTTCCATCTGTGCAGAATGGTTTAAAAATGGACATTGTGCAGGCCAGATGTACTGCGGGACTATTTTGTTGGAGGAAATTCACAAAAAAAATCTCGTCAACAGAGACGTTGGTGGACTCACCCCACATTATCGAACCGTCTCTCAACAGGACAGTTTCATATTATGTTTATGAATCATAGAATGTACCCAGAGAAGTTCTTTTTGTACTAGATTGTCTATGGTTTCATCTGATGAGCTACTGGGCTTAGTGAATGAAAATATTGCAAAACGTGATACCATCTTGAGGAAGAGTATTTATTATTCCTGCTGAAAGACTTGTGATATTGAGGCACAACTGCCTGTTAACGAACGCCTGGTGTAGCTTGATTAACTTTTCTACCACTAGGCAGTTTTAACGCCACCAGAGGTAGCGGTCAAAACGCTGGTCTAGACCAAAACTTATTTTCTAACTTGATAACAAGGGTTTCATTCAAAGGCGCGGTTGCTAGAGTTTTAATTGCTAGTTTAGAATAGGCCTTACTGTGATTCTACTTAATAGAGCTTATTTCACTTGGTGAGAACTCACCTTATTACCGTGACTCTACTACAGCTTTGATTTCAATAAGCGGGAAACCTGCTTCAGTGGCCACATGATCTAAGGCGTCACTTTCGTGTTAGACTAGACTGCCGATGACAGAGAGATAGGGGTGAGAATTTTGGTCGGTGTACTGAGGGTGGTTTTCCAAAATTGTTTTCCACTTTATCTCAGGCATTTGCGTGTACAATTCATCTAAATTCAACCTTACTCATCCATAACTTATTAGTGTAAACAATACATATGCGTATAACCTGAACAAGTTGTAAGACATAGTGCTAAAGAGAAAATAAAAAATAAACGGGGACTCACATCCTTACCGCGGGAGTTGATCATTGGCGCGTTTCTGCACGTTGTCTGCGCCGGCCAGCCATATTTGTAGCTCCCTGTGCACCCAATCGATTGCAGCTGAGCCTCTTAGCACCCATGAGATGCCACTGCACTATTTGCTTCCGCGAACCTTGTGCTCAAAATATAGGAATATATTTGAATGTTGCTCATTCTATTAAACTCTGGGTTTCTGGTTTGTTTCTTGGCATGGCCGAAACATTTACAGTCCAAACCATCTATCTATTTAATACAAAAATTCATATTTTTATGGGTTTAAATTGATAAATGAGGACTTTAATATAAATGTGTTGGCCTGAAGATGGGCAACCGCTATTAAAATTACAATATTTTTTTCCGGAAATCGAAATTGTCATCCCTTCCCCACAGACGCATCTCCAAAACCACTTGATGTATGGGGCACATCTTCGGGGGGAGGAGTGGTTTACACTTTGAGAACTTAACAGATAAAAATCCCCTCGCCAACTCCCTCCAGCCTCCCTACCCCAAGATGCATCTACGCAAAAAAATCCCCCACATCTTTCTAACCCTCTTTCCCATATTATTTTCTATTTTTACTTAAGTATTGTACAAGGGTTTGCTAGTTATTATAATAATTATAATAGGAAGAACCTTTTTGAAAATATTACTCTTTTTATTCAACATTGATTCCGTTTTGCCATTATATTATAGTTATTTTATATGTATTAATAATATCTATCAAATGTGACAGCTCCAGATCACATTACTTGACGTATGACTACGTGAAAGAAGTTCTAATGACTTTTATAATTTTGAAATAAGGCTCTTACTATAAACATTGGACTGTATCATCGGTGGAATTAAGGCTTCCCTTTCAGAGTGATGAATTGACGACCAGTGGGTTTAGTGTTGTGTCTAATCTATGATTAAATTACTTTGTAATTCTTGTGCTGTTAATAGTATTATCATTCGGTTCAGAAAGTGCTCGTTGCACCCCAAATAAATAATTAGAATGTTTTAATGTCCTCAGAAATACTATTATGTTTTGAGTGACTTTAAAAATGTTATGGTTAAGGTGGGGATGTAGGTAATCCGATAAAAGGTAACTGTTTTTTGTTTTTGTTTTTCAATTTTTATAGCAAAACTTTTTTTTTTGCAAAATAAAATATTGCTCCGGTAGAAATATAGAGTTTTGTTTTCTTATCATGCTGATAGCAACATTTGTTAATTATTTGTCAAGGGTGTCCTGGAATTTAATGGAAACTTTTTCTGTTCATTTCTAAAGATTCATATTCAATGTCGCTATTATCATGACAGATATTCTACTACTTTTAATATCACCATGTGAAGAGAATTAAACTCCTATGATTTCACTAGAAAACTGTTTTATTTAATTACCTAAAAACTGGTTTTACCATAAAACAACTGCATTTTTTTTTTCTCGCGTCCCGATAATTTCACCTTAAAAAGCCTTGTTTTGAACTTTTTATAAAGGAAACATCCTTCGAATTCTATTCAAAACTAGCGTCTCTTGTATTTGGGCTGAGGGAGGAGGGTTGCCCAATTATGCAATGCTATTTCTATATTATCGGTCGCTCTGGCCTATATTCTCTGAAAAAATCCCAAATACTAAACTTGGCATCACAAAGACTGAGTCAAATGAAGTCTGCAACTATTCCAAGGTGTCGAGCGATCTGCTAAACAGGGGGGAAAAAAGATAACATCCCATAAATATGGTAAATTAAACTGAGATAGCCATTTTGTAGGTTTTTTATAAGCCATCTAATGAATTTAAAAAGGTGAATATTTTGGTCTCGTGTCATGCTTAAAATCGGCCTTGAAGTTTCGTTGCATGAAAGAAGGATAAGTAAGATTCCTGGAATGTTAACCTTTTTCTATTCAACAGTGAGCTTGTGAAACTCATATTAATAACATTTCACTGTCGTTGCACGTGTGACGCGGTAGAAACACGTGTTCTAAGCTGGTCTAAACTAATTAAATGTGAAATACTGAAACCAAGTCCTTTATTTGTTTTTGCAACACAAAAAATAAAATCCAAGTAAAACTATACTAAAATAATATATTTCCAACACCTTGTAATATAAATTCTACGTTTTGTTATTGTAAAGAAAATACTCTTTAGGATGAAGACCGCCACCATACATAATAATCAAGTAGCGGTTCTTTATCAGATAATAAAATTAATGAAACCAATAGAGTAGAGGACTAGGTACCGCTACTGACCCCACTTGTGGGTCTCCATATTGTTTCTGCCAATACTTTGTCAGTCAAAGTGCGCAGCTGCTGCCTATATATATATAACATAATTATCTTTAACATTCCAACAACTTTAATTAATAAATTAATGAAAATTTCACTTTGATATTTCGGGATTGAATACTTATTGATTAGGACTACAATTGCCTAATGGTAACCTTTTCGATAAAACTTATGGTTTTATCATTAAACTGGTTGTTTTTTTTTTCGTTTTACAGAGATCTAAATAAACTGAAATGTTATTCTTTTTCCACACAGTGATTTCCCACATCACCCTTCTACCGCGCGTCTTCAGCCAAAGTTGAGGAATGGTTAAACGCATGTGTGAGAATTCGATTACGCTATAGGAAGAAGAAACCAAAAGACTAATGTTTCTCACTACAATTCCAAACTACTGGTGTAATAACTATATACAATGGCTCACTATATCACCGAAATCTAACTTAGATCACACTAGTCTATAGATAATCACTATAGACGGAATTCCTATAACCCCTTCATAGAGTGACACAATTTCAGAATGTGTACGTATCTAAATAGTGCATTACGTTGCGATCATAATAAAAAGTTTGTATTGTATGTTGACTCTGTAAAACCAGGAAAAGTCAGGGAATTGGAAAATATAGTTTGGCTGGGCACCCTGCATTGGATTGTACACTTCGTTTACCTTGAAAAGATACCTTAAGTGGTTCCATTATGGTGCAGCTTTTAAGATAGAACCATAGTGTAATCCGTCAAGATAAGACTGCTACTTTCCTTGGTTCCACTATAGTGTAGCCTATAGGCTGTCATAAATCACCACAAGGGGCGAATTGAACATAAAAGTGGGGCGAATTTAGTTTGCTTGCTGTCAACATTTTCCTGATGGCGTGTGCTGGTCTTAACGTAATAATTCCTGCACATCATTGGAAGCATTTCATATGTGTGTTGAGCTCAGACATTCACTCGATGCTTCCGTAACTTTTAAGACAAAGGGGTTGCCAAATTATCCACTAAATTATCTTTCATTCTCAATTATAGTAATTTTCATCATTTGCGTTTGAGTCCGTTGCAACCGAGTAATCAAAGTGTACATTTTGAATAAACTTGTTCAAACAGTGTGTGTGTTGTTTCCAATGTTTGCTTGAGCAACCTAATTTCTCAATTTTTACATTCTGTGGAGAATTTAACTTCTCATTCGCCACACCTGTGGCTACTTTGAAAAATATGTTGCCCCCTCCGTTCTAAAGCGCCACTCCCGCAGTACTAAGGGTGGTTCTCGCCACCCTCGACGTAAATGTGGGTACACATATTCTAAATTCAACTGCCCTTACCCCTAACACACTGGCGTAATTGGTTAATATGCGTATAACCCCCAAGCGGGAAGTAAGTAGAGAAACTAAAATATCGTAAGACGTGTTTTACGAAGCTTTAGAACAGTAAAATTAATATAA
Source organism: Timema shepardi (assembly GCA_902151425.1). NCBI lineage: Eukaryota > Metazoa > Arthropoda > Insecta > Phasmatodea > Timematidae > Timema > Timema shepardi. The sequence continues at coordinate 35,501 of CABFVX010005480.1, forward strand.
AAATATATTTAAAGGCCATTCATTGTACCATTTTAAAATATATTTGATACAATAGGATCGTTGCACAACATTGATTACACACTTGCTCTTTTCTACCCTTTTAATATTTTTTTTTCCACTAATGGTCAACAATGTCGATTTTTATTAGAATTAAGGATATAAAAACTATACAATATTTGTACTAAGCAGCAGATGGTATCGTAATTTTCCTGACCCTCCACCCCCTGAAATTGCCAGAAAAAAAAGTTCCGACTGCACAGTTATTTAAAAAAAAATCTTAATATTCTTCTTATAACCAAAGTTCCCGTTCTAGAAAATATATTTTCCTCAACCAAAGGCGGATATTTTACATTTTAAGAATGAAAGCTGTAGCCGTAATTTTTCTATGCATAGCATCAATTTTTAAGTGGGTTGAATTTTTTTTAGCTGTTTAGCCGAAAATAACATTTTATCTGACGACTTTTAATAAAACTCTTTATTTAGCGAAACCCAATCATATTACCCACCACAAATCAGGGTGACTAGTTACAGGACGTGGTGCTAACAAAAATTCAGTTGGGAATGTTGTGGCCTTTAGGAATGCGATGATAATATTGGACGTTTTGCTTTATGCGTTTGTATGTGTGTGCTTTTTTTTTTAAATTGCTGAAGAGTAGAGCGTCCTTTTCGCCTGTGACGACGGACGCCCGCTTAACAGGGCGGCACTAATTGGGGTCTTGTACGCCACATCGCTCTTCCTTCTTTTTCCAACCCCCTCTTCCCATCTCTACAACTCCGTCCCTAACCACTCCAACACGAGAATCAACAAGTGATCTCTCGTTCTTCAAAAAAAGAAAAAAAAGGGACTGAAAAAAACTTGCTACTTTTTTTCTGTGGTTTTTTTTAACCCCCTTCACTTTTCTCCCGCCCGTACTTTTTTTTCTTTTCTTTCAGAAAAGTGGAAGACTTTGCGTTCCGTGTCTCCGATTCCTTGACACAGAACCTTCAAAGAGTCTCCCTCCTTCCCCCCTTCCTTCCATTTCACCCCCCACCAACCCCAAGTGTGAGCTGTTTGGAAGGGGGGCGGGGTCGTTTCCAATCCTCCCCACGACACTTCTTTTATAAGCTTTTCCCCAAGTTCATTCAACAACTTGCCTCGGAATTGATCTGTGGTTAACACCGCCACTGTCTTTTCTTCTGTCACTTACTATTTCTTTTGAATGAGGGTGAAAATCTTTTTTTTTTTTTTTTTTTCTTCTTCTAGAGGGCGAACAAGTTTTAAAACAAAAACACCGTTTACATTTCTCGCTCTAAGATCGGCACGGTTGCATTTATATAAACCAAGCAATTCTCATTTTTAAACTTTTTTTGCCTGATTTTTTTTAATGTCAAACACTTGTGTGAAAATATGTTGTGTAATAACGAGCATACCCGCATCGTTGGTCGAATGATATAACTCGTCACTTTTGCATTTAACTGAACTACCGATGACGAGGAGCTCAGGTTCGAATACCGGCTTGGTGTACTTTTTCTTAAATGTTTTTTACAACTCTCTTTAGCAAATGTGGGTATACATCCTCTAAATTAAACCTTTCTCGTCCCTAAAACACAAGGGTACATACGCGTACAGCCCTAATGGGTAATAATACGCGGTACTAAAAAAAAATCGTACTATCCTATTTATATATAGACGTCCAAATTACGCCAATCAGTCCTAACATCTCATTTGGTCAGAATTGGAATAATTGTGCTAACGTCGATGTGTTGTTTTACTTTCTCTCGACCTCGGAGAGAGAAGTATTGTTATCGTAGGAAAGTCGAACTCGAGATGTAGATTAATGTTAACGATTCATATCCACCTGAAACCGAAAAGGTGGTTTTCATGTTGCCGGTTGTGTGTTTGTATCTCGGCCAAGAGCCGAAACCATTTTACCAATATGGCTAAAACCTTATGTATCTAGCTAGCTTTTATAAGGCTCTCCCGAGAAGTTTTTGGAATTATATTTCTAATCCTAAAATCAACGGTAGCTTACCGAAAGAAATAAAAAATAGATTTTATCAAAATCAGCTCTGAGGATTTTGATTACATCTTTTATCCAAGAATTGTTTAACATAACAGACAGAATGGCATTTGTTATTTTCCCACAAGAATTACTTCGAGGGTGCTTTACATAAGCGGAAAAATCTAATTTTAGTATCTCCCCAACTATTCGAGAAAAGAAATAACTTAGCAGCGTAAAGTTGTAGTACTATTAAAAATAAAATCATTTTACATGAAATATATTTTTATAAAACCAATAGTTTCTGAGCTATTGGAATATTTATATAATTTTTAAATTGAAGTCTCTGCGATCGTGAGTTGATTGTTATACTCTTTGATGGACAGATGCCCCTCTTTTCTCAATGTTTCTGTAACTGTGTATATTATTTCGTTTCACAAATAATATTAGTTTTAATAGCCTAAATGTCTCTATTTTAAGATAAATGTGCAAGAAAGTCTGTGCGGTGCACCGTACCATTTGTTTCTCGGATAATTGTTTAAAAAACTCTTATTTTTATATTCCGATCCGATGTGCTTTTTTTGTTTTTTGTTTTGTTTCGTATATTACATTTCTAGACGTTGATCGATGTATTGCGTTCCAACAGTAGCGGGGGAACAATTAGGACAGGACTTTTTTGCCAAGTTTTTAAACATAATATATACGTTCGTAATTTGTCACTGATCATCAAATACACTGATATTAGACACACAACCGATTTTGTCATACAGGATGTTTCACTCGCACTCGGTCCCTGAAAGTTTCAAAGCTAGAAGGGAAACTCAGGGCTGAGAGCGAGCGAAACATCCTATAGTAATGGTGCCGTTGTAAATCATCTTATTTGTAAAGCTCAAAACGTCCATTTAAAAAAATGCATTCATAAAAAGGTTGGGACTTCAGAAATCCCCGAATCTTTGAGGGAATTCAAGATTCGAGGGATTCGAAAATAATCCAGGTTTCGAGATTCAGGAAAAAAAGGCATTAAAAAAGTTTGACTTAAATATTTCATATCTTTTACGACACTTGTTTGGAAAAACCCATCACCCAGACTATGGACCAAAGGTTTAATATATTGTATTTATAGTAATAATAGTCTTACACTACACAATGTACAATATTCCTCCGCCACCCCACCTCTATACCGAGCTATTTATTGCATAATCTAGCAAATTTAAACGCTTCTAAAATCACGAGCAATCATTTATTAGTGCCTATAGTTGATATGTATTTTACCAATAATGTTCTCTCATTTAATTATTTTCTCACCTGCCTCGGTGGTCGCATGGTCTAAGGTGTCACTCTTACAATAGACTGGACTACCGATGATGGGGTTTCGGGGTTCGAATACCTGTACTGAGGTTGGTGTTACGTATGTGTATAACCTGAACCAGTAGTAAGACGCGGTGCTATATATATATTTTTTCTCTGCTCATCATATTACCTAAGAACATAAAATGAAATCGTTCAAACTTTTCTCCAATATTTGAATTGCGGGCGTGATAATATGCACATATACTAGCGCTTCAATGTCTGATCACTGGAACTAAAGACCTCAGTCAGACCTTGGTTGTCACCGCCTTCCCTCTCTTTGTACTGTTGGAATGTCGCCTGCGATATGAGCATCCTGCTCCGCTGCTTTGTCACGCGGGTTGCAAAGCAGGTAACTGGCAGTTTCTCAGGGCGTTTACCTCGATACCCTCCCTATAGCAGTCAGCGGTTCCCAAACTTTTTCTATGGGCCGCACTTTTCAAAATAAAAATTTGCTCGTGCCACGCCGTATTTATATTGATAAGTACTACCTTCAAAAAGATCAAATCACTCCCTAGCGGCGCTTTATTCAAAAAGTAGAGCACAACTACTTTATACTAAGTAATATAATATTTAGCACCGCGTCTTACTACCCTTCGGTTTATACGCTTTAAGTACTAATTACGCTAATGGATTAGGACTTGGGAAGGTTGAATTAGAGGAAGTGAACCCGCATTTGCATGGAGGGAGAGTGGAAAACCATTTAGGAAGAACCACCCCCAGTTCACCCGACCGAGATTCGAACCTCGGTCTCCCCGTCCTCAGCGGTCGAGCTTCAACACAAGCGCGTTAGCCAACTACACCACCGAGGCGGGTTTTATACTAAGATAATGATGCATTCAGAAAGTATAAAACAATGCAGTACAAAACACACGATTCATTAATAAAATATACAATTTTAATGAGAGGTGTGAGCTTGTTTATGACGGGTAATCTCTTTTGTATTGGGTCTAATTAAAGAATAACAAACTCATATCTCCTCATAAATACAAATAAACCGGTCTCTCTTCTGGTATTTGATATTTGTTAGAGCTGAAAATATCCCTGTTTACAACACTATTTCGTGAAGAACTGTAGAAGAATGCGTCGATATGGTTTCTGCTTGTGTATCCAAAAAAATCCATTGGGATACGACGTGTTTCAATTTCAAGACACGATCACTCGAAATGAAGGCCATTTTCTCCTCCCGCCCATAAACTAATGTCATATCTGATAAGTTGGAGTGCTCAAAAGGATCTTTAACCCACTCGAATACTTATTTATAAAATGACGGGAAGAACCTATCTATATTTTCTATCAGTTACAATCTAATACTGTTTGAGGCCATACAATTAATTGCTAGTTTTAAAACTTTCTACTATTGGGAACATTTTGAGGTTATTTTGCATCGCTCTTCTGAGCCATATCTGAATATTTTTTTTTAAGTTTCAGTTAAAGTGTTTGTAGCCGTGAGATCATCGTCATCTTGGCTTTGCATACTGGTGCTGATCACATACAATTGGGAAAATATATCGGTCAAATATGTCAACTTTGCACGCCAGTCATTCTTATTCAGGTGGTGTTACGATGGGTTCACTTATTGTTGCAAAAAGGTTCTTTACTAGCTCTTCAGTTACAAATCAAGATTTAAAACTTTTCTGCGATGCAACCGGGAAGGGGAACATCAGTGTGCATACTATGCATTGTTGTTCTGACTATATGTATTTGCATAGTTGAGCAGATAACCGTGTCCCTTATTGGTTTTACTTGAGGAAGTTCACAGTGTACAGCTACAAGGGTATTACTGATTAACGCCTCTTTGTGTGAAAAAAACCCAGTAAGCTGATATTGCATCTGGATTTTTCTCTTTGATGAGTGACAAGAAGCCTCTGACATTCCCTATCATTGGTGGGAGGGGAGAGGCGATGTCGCTATCCATTCAAATTCCAATGCAAGAATCCCAATTAAATCTATTTTTTTCAATTACTCAAACAGAGTTTGGAAAAATATCTGTCCTTTTGTATGTTTTCAAGATCCTTTCAAAATAAAAACGATGTGATTATTTTGTCAGTGTTAATGAATTTGCTAATGCCAAATCAGTGTGCTTTTCCACTAGTATCTGCCGATTCATCAACTTGAATCGCAAATGTAGAACTTGCTCAGCCTCATCAAGCAAATTTTTCGCAATCTTGCAGCTCGCGGAAAGATTCAATTTTTCAGCTATTGTAGGCCGATGTGGTTTCGTCGGTCGAGCAATCGATTCAGCCCTTTAGTAAGATAAACTCTGCGTTTTATCTGAGGCTGACATTAGTTTTTCATATATGATCGTTGGACTTCCTTACTTTTGAAAATGTATCTAAATCCTTGATTGTCGGTGAATCTTCCTACCACCCCTGCCGTCCACTCGCGCTGCACCGTACGGGAACCATTGTCTTCCAGACTCGTTGGTTGCGCTCCTGAGCTATGGGTCCCGTGCTCAGTTTCTGGCCAAGGACATTCTCCGTTTGTAAAATTGAAGATCTCCCGTTCACACTGACGAATTAATTGGCTGGGGGACTGGTTGTTGCGTATGTTTTATAGTTAATGTGATGTTTTAAGGTGGGGTGAAATGAAACGCGAGTTGCAGTTTTTATATCTAAAAACATTAAATTGGTCAAAATAAATACTATATTTCTTCACTAGATATGTTTGGTTTATTTGTCTACTCATAGTAGACATAATATCAACAGTTCTTAAATATCTGTCATGGCCATTGTACAATTTGAACAGGAATTTTTTATAAACGAAGTAAAAAGGCTATCAAATTCCGTGATGTCCATGGTAAATATTCGTTACTGTTTATATTATGATGTGTAAAAAATTAAACTAAACGTGTCTGCTGTAGAAATATTTTATTTACTATGGAAAAAACTTGTTTTAAAAATTGCAAAAATACTGACCTTAACTCGCGTTCCATTCCAATTCACCTTAATTGCACATATTAAGCTCTATTAATATCTGCGTCTATAGGATTTTCATAAGCAGAGCCATTTATAAAATATAAACTCTTTTTTACTGTTAAAATTAATAACATCTTACTATATTATTAGTATTATTTTAAGGATACTTAAAATATCAATCGAAAGTGACAGCTGCAGATCACATGAATTGACGTATTAATGCGTGAAAGTAGATCTAGTAACTTTTCTAGCTGTAAGATAAGGATATTTCTTTGAAAATGTGACTGTAGCAACTAGACTCTCCAGCTATGTCTGACCTTATTCTAGCGCCAATACCATGAAGGCGGGATTTGAAAGAACTACGCTAGGACTCATTGAGGTTTAAAATGGGAAACTACTTTGGTGATAAACTACAGTCCATTCGCCATTGGAGTGTAGGTAACTGACAGCTAGAAAACGTTACCGGATCTACTCTCATGTATCCATTATCCGGTTCTGCAAGACCATATGTTAAGCTCCCATCACTTTTGGCAATCAAAACTTTCACAACAAACAATTTGTTTTTTGTTAATTGTTTTTCTTTTATTCACTTTTACATTAGTGAAATACGATTTTATGAAAATAACTTTTTTTGTGTCATTGGCGTTTGTGGTTCACTTAAAAAAAATCAAGATGGTGAATCAGACGAAACAAGGGTGGTTGATGATGTCATACAAACTATTTTTCTGTTGTGTTTATGCGAATCTTTTTGCAAAATTAAAACATTTTATTTTGAAACGTATTTTGTATGGCTCTTTCCCTAAGTTATAAAAAACAGTTATTTATTTTGTTGGCCAGTTATAATAAGATACAAGTGTGAATATATGTTTTAATTTATTAGTATTTATACTATAATATTTCTTGTTGCCACAACCGTGAAACAAAAAAATGCTAGTTTTATTAATATCGTTTGTTCTTTCGATAAGCTATGAGACCCGCCTCTGTGGCGTAGTTGGCTAACGCGCTTGTCGTGTTGAGCTCGACTGCTGAGGATGGGGAGATCGAGGTTCGAATCTCGGTCGGGTGAACTGGGGGTGGTTTTTCCTAAATGGTTTTCCACTCTCCCTCCATGCAAATGCGGGTTCACTTCCCCTAATTCAACCTTCCCAATTCCTAATCCATTAGAGTAATTAGTACTCAAAGCGTATAACCCGAACGGGTAATAAGACGTGGTGCTAAATTATTATTATTATTATTATTAATATTATTAGATAAACTATGAGAGAGCCTTATTCAATGATTCTTAAGGCCGGTGCACACAAAAAGCTGAGCTAAGCAATCAATGCCTTGCTATGTTTTGCTATGTCTTGCTATGTTTTTTCCAATTGCTGGCCAGGAAATTTTCCCATCTCCCATCTTGAGCCATCTTACGCTGCGCATGCGCATAGCACGGCTTGATCCAGTGCTGGTTTGGTGAAAATAACCAAAGAAGTGTAGAAGTTTTGTTTTCAGTTTGTTTCATGTGTATTTAAGTAATATTTTATTTAGGTTTTATATTTTAAAAATGTTTTTTTTTATTAAACTGGAAGCGTTAATTGAACCTTCACCTTCCAAATTTTCTTCCTCTTCCAAAACAACTGCAAACAGCAGAATATTTTCTTCCTCAGAACTATCATCTGAACTGAAACAAGACATTTTGGAGAACGTCATCATAACTAAACCTCATCGGAGCAGACTAGTAAGAAACAACACTGAATTCGGGAGGGAAAAGATTTAGCTTAGCTTAGCAATGAGTGTGAAACCAAACTGACAATATCTTAGCACAGCATAGCACAGCTTTAGCTTAGCATTTTGTGTGTGTCGGGCCTTAGGCTGGTATTATTATAAGCGTTTATAAACACTTTCGATTGATATTATAATATTATATTACTAAAAATAACAACTATTTCTACACTCGTGACCTTCAACCAATGTTTGCGATATAAATCTTCTGCTAGCTGTCAGTTACAACCACTCTAGTCGCGAATGGACTGTAGATCGATCCTGTCTGTTCAATATCTATTGGAAAACTCAAGCGTAGAAGTTACATTTTTAAAAGAATTATTAACGTGCAATAATAGTTTGTAATCAATTTGCGTTGGTAATCCAAGTAACCCCCAAATGGTATATTGTCTTAAAAATCTTACACTATTCTACTGGCATGGCTCATTTTATTTATATTATACCTAGTAATGGGATGGGGGTGAGGTGGTTTTGAAGTTTGAACCCCTGCCGAGTGCATTTGTGTATTTTATACATTTACTTTAGGTTTCTTCTGTCTGTGATTTTTCCTCATTTTGCCTAAATTCTGGTGCAATTTCTTTAAATTTTATCTATCTCATTTCTACCCCCACTAGCTAAATTAAAGTTGGAATATCTCCGAAGGGTTTATTTTCTACATATGTGTCTCTGTACCGGTATAATAATTTTAATATTTTTACTAACAAAGTGCTGGGAAATATATTTGGGCCTAAGAAGGACGAACAAAAAGGAGAATGGGGAAAGTTACAAAATGAAGAATTTCATAGCTTGTATGCGCCCTCAAACATATTAAAGATAATCAATGCTTGCAAGCTGAGGAAGTGTCGGTCGATCATATGGCGAGTACACAACATTTTCGTTGGGAAACCTGAAGGTAAAATATCCTTTGGTAGGTCGAGACGTCGATGGAAGGATAACGTGAGAATTAATTTGAAAGAGGCTGGATGTCAGGTTAGGGTTGAATGGAGAGCTTACGTTCTGGAGACCATGAACTTACGAGTTCCTTAAGGTGAGAGAGTTATATAGTACAATGGGTAGTAAGACGCTCTGGAATTTATGTTGAGCCCATTCGCCATGGGAGTGGTGGTAACTGACGGCCTGGAGTAGACGTAAAAAATATTGTTGAATAAAACTATAAATAAAAACAAATTATTTGCTGTGAAAATTTTGATGGTCAAATTGACAACAACTCGACATATGGTATTTCATATCATATAGTTTTACGATTGAGAATAGGTTTGGTAACTTTACTAACGGTCACTTACCCACACTCCTAACGGAGACGAAGTAGATCCATACCAAACTACACCGGCTTACTTGCCCTAGTAGTTAGACTACTAAATGTTCGGCTTTTGTGCTCATGTGTCGGTTAATACTGTATGTGTGTGGATGAAATAGTGTTCCGCCAAAAAAAAAAAGTCCGCACAACTGTTGTACTTTGCTCGTATTATATTATACAAAGCCGGTCTAGGACCAAACTATCTTACAGTGTTTTTTATTAATACTCCTTAAATTACGCCGCGAATAAGTTTTCCTAATGTCCCTTTTTATTTTGTTAGCCATATTTCTCGTATTTCTAGCTGCGTTCTGTTTCGGTTGACCAGCCCATACTTACCGCGTGAGCGTAAAAGGGGGGTGGGGGGGGGGG